>JAADXX010000479.1:0-22406 GCA_023338025.1 Phytopythium oedochilum | reverse complement strand
GTACTCTTTCTCACCGTTTTCTGATAGTTGACGGTAATTTACGGTTAGATTTGTTCCAGGTTTGACGGCAAAACTTTGGGACAAAAGTAACGTATCATATATGCTTGATAAGTCGAGCATTTTCTATATCAATATATTGTGTATACTCCTGATTTGTCATCCGTCTCTATCTGTCATCAATATGCACTCTTTGTCGCAAAGCTTAGCGAACATGTTATTTACCAGGGGTAGGGGGAAAATGTATTGTTCATCCATAGGGTTCGATTCGCTGTACTTCATTACAGTATTTGATATTTTATCAAAGTGAATTCTTTTTACAGGAAGCACCATCGTCACTAAACTGAGAATGACCTCTCCGTTACAGCTCATTTTCGTGTGGTGGTCATCCCGTCGGAGCGGCAACAACTCGCGCAACGGCCGTCCATTTCCCATCCGGTCGCTGCTGCGGCTCTCTGGATCGACGACCACCATGGCGTCCGCGTCTCGCCCGTGGGTCGTGCTCAAGTTCGGCGGCACGAGCGTGTCGACGGCCGCGCGCTGGCGCAGCATCTGCGAGCAAATCCAGGAGAACCTGCGCGCCGAGGACGCTCCCGGCGTGTGGGTGACCATCTCGGCGCTCTCGCAAGTGACCAACAAGCTCACGCGGGCGCTCGAGGCCGCGAGTCGCGGCGACGCGAGCCACGTCGGGGTCGTGGCCGCCATTGCGCGCCAGCACTTCGCGCTCGCGTACGAGGTCGGGCTCTTCTCGGGACTCGAAGCTGGCGACAATGGCGCCGGCGCCGGCAGCAGCATGGAGCAGCACGACCGCTGGCAGCACAAGTGGATGGCGTCCGTCCTGGACGAGTCGTTCGTCGCGCCGGCCGCGATCGACGGGTCCATCCCCGCCGAGCTGCACCCGCTGTTGCAGGAGCTCAAGGTACGCGCGGAGGTTGTCGTCGGCCACGCCTTCATGACGACCGCAGCGAACTAACCGACCGTTACCGCCTCGGTGCTGCGAACTTGCGACTCCGGCCGCACAGAACCTCGCGCGCATCCTCGAGGGCGTCAAGCTCACGCAGGAGGCGTCGCCGCGCATCCAGGCGCGCGTGCTGGCCTTTGGCGAGCTGCTGTCGACGCACCTCGGCGTGTGCATCATGGCGCGCAACGGACTGCTCGACGTGCAGCGCGTCGACGCGCGCGAGCTGCTGGTGAGCAACCTGGCGCGCGCAAAGTCCGAGGAGGACCGGTACCTGCAGGCGGACGTGATTCCAGGCGAGAACGTCGCCAAGGCGGCCTCGCTGGCCGGCGGCAAGCGCGTCGTGCTCACCCAGGGCTTCATCGCGAGCACGAGCAACGGGTCGACGTGCGTGCTCGGCCGCGGAGGCAGCGACACGTCCGGCGCGCTGTTTGCGGCCATGCTGCGCGCGACCAAGTACGAGATCTGGACGGACGTGCACGGCATGTTCACGAGCGACCCGCGGTTCGTGCGCGACGCGCGCCTCATCACGAGTCTGGACTACCGCGAGGCGCAGGAGCTCGCAGCCATGGGCGCCAAGGTGCTGCATCCGCGATGCATCATGCCGGCGCAGTCGGCGCGGGTCCCGGTCGAGATCCGCAACACAAACGACCCTCGCGGCGCGCGCACGGTGATCCACCCGCCGAGCGAGGCGAGCGAGTCGGCGACGGCCAGCCCTAAGATCCTGGCGGTCGTCAAGCGCCAGAGCATGACGACGCTCAGCATCACGGCGCTCGACATGTGGGGCGCCGCTGGGTTCCTCTCCAAGGTGTTCGCGCCGTTTGAAAAGTGCGGCATCTCGGTCGACCTCATTGCGACGTCGCAGTTCTCGGTGACCGTCACGCTCGACCACATCCCCGGCGGCATCGAAGGCGCGCCGTTCCGGCAGCTATTGGACGAGCTCAACGCGCACTCCAAGGTCCAGGTGTTCGAGGAGTGCTCGGTCGTGTCCGTCGTCGGCCGCGGCCTGCGCAAAGCGCTCGCGGAGCTCGGCCAGGTCTTCCAAGTGTTCGAGGGCTACGACGTGCTGCTGCTGAGCGAGTCGGCCGAGGACTTGAACCTGTCGTTCGTGCTGCAGCAGAAGAACGCCGACGAGATCGTCGCGCGCATGCACGCCTTCTTCTTCTCGAGCGACGCCGTAGCCACGTCGACTGGCCAGAGCAGCAGCAGTAGCACTACCACCACCACCACTGGAAACGGAGCGACCGCGGGGTCTGCGCACCCGCCGCTGCATCCGACAGCCGCGTTGGCCACTGCCTCGCCTGCACCAGTCTCGTCGCCGATCCGGCGGTCTCCATCGCGCGACGCGCTGCTTGGGCCGTCGTGGCAGTCGCTCGTGGCTGCGGCCCAGTCGAACGGCTCGGCGTGAGGAATCCTACTAGACTGCTGTTGTTGTTGCGAGGAGCTCTCACCTCCGTTAGAGTCGTGGCGGAACCTCTCGACGAGCTCTGTAAACGCCAAACGCCTGTTTCAACCCTCCGTCTTCTTGCCTGCATATACAGACAGTATAATCGTTGACAAACCCGGAGCAGCAGTCGCCACCAGTGGCGGTGGCTTCGACCTCTCATGGCAGCAGGCGAATGGTCACGCGGCTCTCGTGGAACGCGAAGCCCGGCGCGAGGAACTCGACGCTGATCTTGGCGAGCGCCGGCAGGCTGCAGCGCAGCTCCAGGACGCTGAGCGCGACCTCCTTGCTCGTGCGCAGCGGGCACGAGCACAGCCCGAGCAGCTTCTTGTCGCGCCAGACCTTGAACGCGAAGCGGAAGTTCTGCCGCGGCTGCGAGTGCTGCAGGTCCACGTTGATCTGGTACGTGCCCTCGCTCCGCACACTCAGCCCGTCGTTGACGATCTCGAAGAACTCATCGTCGTGCGCGCCACTCACGCGCTCCCAGTTGAGGATGCCGGGCGACTGCGCCGTGCCGATGGCCTTCACCGACAGGTACACTAGCGGCTGCGTCGTCTCGGCTACCGGCGTCGTCGGCGTCTCCCTAACTGCTGCTCGGTCGACAGACTGGGCTGGCTGTACTGACACGTCCGCGCTGGACATGACGCCTGTTCGCGCTTCGCTGCTGTCGGCGTTCGTCGCTGCATTCCCGCTAAGCTCGCCTGTTATGGGCCGCGTTAGACTCAAGCCCAACGCCTGGAGCGCCGTCGGGTCGCTCATGGCCGCCGCCAGCCTCCCTTCCGCCGCGTCCACCGCCACAACGGGCGCAGACTCACCGACCCCAGCCGCAGCGCCCACGGAAGTGGCGGACGAGGACGCGAGGGACGGGCCGCGCCGGCGGTCGTCGCGCGACTCAATGTCGCCCTCCTGGTACCGCTCCATGATCTGGGAGCTCGCGCGCCGCAGCCGCCAGATGGCCGAGCGCGTGACGCCGTAGCGCCGCGCGACGTCGGCCTCGGTCACGGCCGCGCCGCTCTCGAAGAGCTTGATGATCTCCACGCGCTGCCCGTCCGTCAGGCGCTTGCCCACGCCGCGCCGCTCTGTCTTGGTCGCCGCCTCCTTCATGGTATGGACAAATGACGGAGAGGGGGGCTGGTCTTTAATAAAAATAGAATCCTCTATGTTATAGTTTCGGTATGAGGTCTTGTAATAGTGGGTAGGTAACGGACTTTTGACAGTCAATCCGTGAGAGACGAGGATATCGAATGTGGCCGATACGAGCAAGGCGGAGCTCCTTCGGCTGCGGCTCTCTGTCGGTTCGGGCCACCATCGCCAATGCTGATACCGTGGCCCACGCCCGCGGAGCGTCGGCGCACACCAGACCCAACACCATTCACACTGCCGGAACCGTTCGAGCGCCGAGAGTTCAAGCAGCGACAGTTGACTCTCGAGCGAGCGAGCCTCGGCGTGGGCGAGTCAACCACATCTTGCTCAAATGGACCACTTCCAGGCGATCCGACAGCCTAAGCAAGCGCCACCTCAACTCCATCGGACGTGAAGGTGCGTTCGCTAACTGTCAGCCTCCTTCAGCAACGGGGCATGGGTTGCTTGCTCTCGAGTCCGTTCCAGTTGCTCGCTGCTGTTGCCACGAAGTGCTCCACTCTTGTGTGACTTGTGTTCGCTATGGCATCACCCATCCAATGCGATCGCGTGCAGTTATACAAACGCCAAGTGAAAATCAGAGAAGAACGGCGGCGGAGTCTCCAGGAAGCGAGGCGGTGGATGCCCGAGGCGTCGATTGGGGCGGCGCTGTGCGCGGGCGTGCACGCCGCGATGGACGGTCTGCTGCTCGGTCTCCCGGGGCTGCTCGCGGTCTATCTGCTGTCGACGCTCGTGCTCTTCCCAGAGTCCTTCGGGCTCGCGCTCGACGACTTTGCGTGCGTCGATGTTGATATTATACTATGTGTTGAGTGTGTGTTTTCTAAAAAGAGCCCAGTCGATGATGGAAATGCAGCGTCGAGACGAACGCGTTCCTCTCGCGCTGGGCCTAGCGCTTCTCCGCGTCGGCGACTTGCACGCCAAAGATGTCGAGCATGAGGAAGTCTCTCACGACGGGCATGGCGCTCGCGGGCGGCGCGTCCGAGGCCGGCGGCAGCGACAGCAGCGTCTCCAGACAGCGCTCAAGGCTCGCGCGCCGCTCCTCCAGCGCCTCGGCCTGCGTCACCCGGAACCAGGTTTTGGGCGGGAGCTCCCACTGGGCCACGCGCTTGGCGGGCCGGCTGCCTGACTCTGGATCGACTACTGGGGCTGCAATACTAGACGCGGCGGCGGCGAGCTCGCGGTTGACGGCCTGCGCGAGCGCGACGAACTCGGAGAAGCGACGCTCGACCGCGAACTCGCGCCGCGGGTGGTCGCACGTCGCGACCTGCAGCGTGTAGGCCACGAACCCGCTGCGCGTCTCCCGGAACGACGGGATGCGGACCGTGAACGGCCGCAGGTCCGGCTTGGAGTCGCGGCTGCGGCGCTCCAGGCGCGCGGCGCACAGCGCCTGGAGCACGGCCGGTTCGTCCGCGGCCGAGACGAACGACGTGCAGAAGTCGGGCACCATCGAGCGGCACACGAACACGAGCTCGTCGTCGTCGTCGTCGTCGTCGTACTCGCTGTCGTCGCTGTCGTCGCTGTCGCACGTCCCCGAGGTGTCGGCGCTGTCGCCGCCGTGGAGTCTGTCGCAGGAGAGCGCGCCGCCGTCGCGAATAGCGCAGCCATCGCGGAGGATGACGATCTCAGGCTGCTTCCCGTAGACGAGCGCGTCGTCCGCGATGGGGCTGCTCGCCGGCGAGAAGGGCCCGCTCTCCGGGGCCACCGCCACGGCCGCCGACACGGCGCTGGCGCTCTTGCGCGCGGCCTTCTGGCGGCGGTTGCGCGCGCGCTTGGTCGAGAGGATGGTGCGCTTGCCGGTCGCCATTGCGGAGAAGGGGGGAGCGTTAGGGAGGGAGGGAGGGAGGGCGGGTGCGAGAAGGCTGCGGGGAGATCGCGGCCACGTGGAATCGAAACGATAAGTGAGACCTGAGGGGAGGGAGAAGCGCGTCGTCGTCCTTCTCCGATGGCGCCCCATCGGAGCCGGGAGTCAGGTCAGGGGAACGCCGCCGTCAGAGGCGCGCGGCCATAGTGGGCGCGAGTGATTTGGCCGGGGAAGTGATATTCTTGCGCCTGCCGGTTGCCCGCGCGTACGTCGCTTCGGGTGACGTCGCAACATGGGAGAATCCACAACCCCACGTTTCGCCTTCGACTCGCATTCAGTATGCGGACGGGGGCGCATCCCCGTCTGAGAACGCCAGCAGGGCACGCACCCAGTTTTTCAATGGATATTCAGGGCCTTTATCAAATGGTCGATTGCTCGATTAAATGTTTCAATAGCAGAGTGTATGCTCTACATCTCTTTGATAATGCATATACCCACAGCTCTTAGTATGAATAGTTGAGCTCTAACGACAAGCGCCATCGTGATCTGAATGATCCGACAAAGATACTGCAAGGAAGGGTGGTTGCATCTATATCAATACACAAACGGCTTCGCGCGAATACGGGACAGCGACGGTATCGGATGCCTCCGCAGTGCTGACGCCTAAGAAATGGAGCTCCCTCACGAGTCCGACATGGCAGCAAGCGCGCAGTGCTGCTGCTCCGTTCCGGCCCTGTGGCATTTGCCTCGGCCCAGCGTGGTGGGATAGTACAGCAAATAGCTCAAGACTAAAATCATTGTACTGATTTATTGCAAAAATAGCGAGGATGACGCCGTCGTCGTCGGCAAATTTGGAGGGAATCTCGAAGAGAACACGCACGTTGAAGATCCCGCCCGAGGAGCTAAATCACTCGGATTGCGCATTGCCGTTTCTATACGAGCCTAACAAGCGGTAGAGAAGCATTCTGGCGCCGGCGATGGCTACGCTGTGCTGGTGCAGTGGTCTCCTCAATGAGCTGCTGTAGCTCACGACCGTGCTGTGCTGTGTAGCGTGCAGGCTGGTTGGCTCTCCCGAGCAGCTGACCTTGAAGCGCCTGTGTTATCTCGCTCCTAACGCATATCTCACCGCTCGAATCTGGCGAGATTCTGCGCCATTCCGGAGTCACTCCGCTTGAATAGGAGCTCCTAGGCGACCGCCCGGTACTGTCACGCTCACGATGCGAAGCTCTAACCACAATGACATGGGTTTCAGGCTCTTGTAAGCTTCAGGGGCGTCTGCGCCAGCGCAGAACCAGCTCTCCGCGACTTGTTGCTTGAGTGGAACAGCGAGCCAACCACCTACCTCGCCACAGGATCTTTCATTGCCCAGCACGAGGTGCGAGCAGGTCGCGAACAGCCTCAGTGGCGGTCCTGACTGGTGGCTTTGGCTCGGCAGTGCGGCGTCTATCAGAGCTGCTAAGGCCCCGCATACCTGCCGACCTCGGAGGTTAAGATCGCGAGCAGGTCTGTAGCGATCGAAGTGGAGCAGCCGTCATCGGTATGGCCGAGGTGGTCGAACCAGCCTGGTCAATTGTTAGCTGAACTTAAGTGAAAACGGCCATGTGACGTACCCTTCATAACGCCACCCCATTGGCTAATATACTCCAATAAACTCCTATGATTGGCTGAAATCAAGCGAATCCTACTCACTCCGAGCTCCAGGCGCCATCGCTTTCTTATCCCCAAGAATGGCGCTGCTCTCGGCCGCCCGCTCGCTGCGTCCGCTCGCCGCCCGCCGCGCGGCGCTCGCGCCCCGCCGCATGCTCTCTCGCGCGCTATCGTCGCAGCCGGAGGCGTACGACCTGCTCGTCATCGGCGCGGGCAGCGGCGGCATGGCCGCGTCTCGGCGCGCCGCCTCGTACCCCGGCGCGCGCGTGGCGATCGTGGAGCGGGCGCGGCTCGGCGGCACCTGCGTGAACGTCGGCTGCGTGCCCAAGAAGATCATGTTCCTCGGGGCCAGCATGCAGCACGTGCTGCACCGCGACGCGCTTTACTACGGCTACCACCAGCGCGGAGATGACAGCAGCAAGAGCGTGGGCGACGGCGTCGCGTTCGACTGGCGCGCGCTCAAGGAGCGGCGGGATGCCTACGTGCTGCGGCTCAACGGCATCTACCAGAGGTGAGCTGGCGCTCGTTACGTTGCTGGGCATTGAGGGGACTCAGCAACGTGCGGTGGATGCAGGAATCTGGCCAACTCGAAGGTCGACCTGATCCAGGGCACTGCGAGCTTCAACAGCCAAAGGAAGGTAGAGGTCGACGGGCGCGAAGTGCGCGCCAAGAAGGTGCTGATCGCCGTCGGCGGCAAGCCGCTGGTCCCGGACATCCCGGGCAAGGAGCTGTGCATCGACTCGGACGGGTTCTTCGAGCTCGAGCACCTGCCGAGGAAGGTCGCGGTCGTCGGCGCGGGTTACATCGCGGTGGAGCTCGCAGGCGTGCTCAACTCGTTCGGCGCCGACACGACCATCTTCACGCGCCGCGACGGCGTGCTCCGCTCCTTTGACGTACGCGCAGTGCCTTCTCTCCAACCCCGTCCAAACTGTCGGTCTCACAGACTGCTCGACGCCCATTGACATGCAGGAACTGGTGCGCTCGACGCTCCACGAGGCTTTCGAGCGCGACGGCGTCCACCTCCGCCCGAACGCTGACGTTTCAAGCGTCGAGCGAGCCGCCGACGGCACCAAGACGCTCGTTTTGGGCGACGGCACGACTCATTCCGGGTTTGACGAGGTGATTTACGCGGCTGGACGCGTCCCGGTGACCTCCAGCTTGAACTTGGAGGCTGCAGGCGTGCAGACCGACGGCCACGGCTTTATCAAGATCGATGAGTGGCAGCAAACCTCGAACCCGGACGTGTACGCTGTTGGCGATGCGTGCGGTACGGTGGCGCTCACGCCCGTGGCCATCGCTGCCGGTCGCCGTTTGGCTGACCGTCTCTTCGGTGGGATCCCGGACGCCAAGATTTCGTACGACAACGTCCCCACTGTCGTCTTCTCTCACCCGCCTATCGGTACGATCGGTCTGACCGAGAAGGAGGCGGGCGACAAGTTCGGGGACGACCAAATCAAGGTGTACACGAGTCGCTTCGTCAACATGTACTACGGCATTATCAATGAACCGGTCGACGACGACGCGGCTGCTGCTTCCACGACTGCGTTCAAGCCGAAGCCTATGACGGCGGTGAAGCTCGTGTGCGCCGGTAAGGACGAGAAGGTCGTCGGGCTGCACGTGATCGGTATGGGTGCGGACGAGATGCTGCAGGGCTTTGGAGTGGCCGTTAAGATGGGCGCCACCAAGGCGGATTTCGACAACTGCATCGCGATCCACCCAACGGCTGCCGAGGAGCTTGTGACCTTGGCCCCTTGGGGCTTGAGCGGCCGATCGGCTTAGACAGTGCTCGCAGAGATGTTCCGGCTTAGATAGATGCGTCGAGGCAACAGAGCGCATGCGTCTATCAACCAACAGCGGTCAGCCCATGTTACTTACTCTTCGTGTCCACGCTCTCAATTCCATCAGGTTGGCGAATTGCATTCTCTGGATTTGATCGCACTGCACGCACTTTGGTCGTCGTCACCGCAAATGTACACTGCTCAATACACTAGTTGCCGCCGTATCATACCGCCGGAGCGAGCACCAGCTTCACGGCTACAGTTGATCCACCGCGTGGCACAGGATGGACGAGATGGACCCGCGCTTGCCGCGGTTGGTCGTGGTCGCTGGTCGCACGCAGGACGAGCGGGCCGGAGACGAGTCCGTCGCGTCGGCGGAGTCGTTACAGCCGCGCTTCGCTCTCTTCCTGTCCCGCGTGCGTCTCTCTGGAGCGCTGTGGCACCGAGGGCGATCCGGCTGCTCGTCTAGTCGAGGGATCTTGATGGGCGGAGGCGGCAACACGCCCCCAAAGCGAGCACCCAAGCGCTTCCGCTTTTTGGTCGTACGCGGCTCAGCCGCTGGGCTGCTCTTTGCTTCCTTTGTCTGCGTCTTTGCAGTCCCGCTGAGTGGGTCGCTCACCGTCCGCGGACTCTCCTCCTCCTGCATCGGCGAGCTCTCTAGCGTCTCGAGAAGATCGCCTACTTCTTTTGCAAGTTCAGCCTTCTTCTTCTTCTTCTTCGACTTGGACTTCTTGGACTTCTTCTTGTCTGTTACGCCGGTGGTCTTGGCCTTGGCCGGCTTGACCTCGTCGGCGATGACAGCCGCTTCACTTTCGTCGCCACTTGCCGCCTCGTACATGCCGGCAGCAGCGCCAAAGCCACCGCCGCCACAGTCACGCAACATTGCCGACAAGCTCGCCTCGGTGTCTGCGTCGTTCTGCATCAGCGCGTCGTTTGGACTGCGAGCTCGAGCGTCAGCCTGGGCCTTGCGGCTCTTCTCGTTCGGGTTCTGGATCACAGCCGAGAGCTCCTCCCGCAGAGCGCCGATCTGGGACTGGAAGCGCTTCTTCTCGGCCCCAGTGGCGCTAGCAGCGATCACCTGCAGCGACGTAATCCTGTTCACCAGGCTGCGAATGCGGCGGTGAGGCCATCGCACGAGTCCGTTGCGCCGACAGATCTTCTTCATGAGCGTGATGCACACGCCCAGCTCCTTGGCTACAACCGCCATTGGCTTGTTGAAGTGCGGTCGCAGCTCGTTCAGCGTCATGTCCTTGACGTTGGTCGTGTTTGGTGGCATGGCCATCAGCATCGTCGGCGAAGTCGACGCTGACGCCGACATCGGTGCTGCCGAAGACGTCGAAAGGGGCGGCGGCGGATGCGAAGCGTACGTTGGGAGCAAGTGCTTGAACATCCCTGCAGCCGTCGGACTGGTCAGCAGCAGGGTCGGATCGCTCGCCATCATGTCGGCCATCGTAATCACTGGCGACGGAGCAGACGATAACGCCGAGCCATTCGAGGCTGCTGCGGTCGAGGAAGCGGCCGAGTGGAACCCCATTGCTGAGTGGAGCGGCGACAATAACCCGTGGTGTGGGTGGGGGCTCAGAAGCGAGCTCGCGAACGCAGCGCTCGCGTAGAACGGAGACATCAAGCCTGACGCGTCGCCGCTGCTGCTGGGAGCGCCACCGGACTGACTCCCATCGGCGTTGTCACCGCACTGCTGCTGCAGCTCCATCTGCTGCTGCTGTTGCTGCTGCAGCTGATGCATCAAGAAGGAGGACGCGGTCGGCGACGGAAGCAGGCCGGAGGTGGAGATGGCGGGAGGTGGGAGCAACTGGCCGAGTGCGCCGGGGGACGAGCCGAGAAGCATCGCGTACACGCTCTGCGGAGACTCGTACGTCCCCCAGGACGGGTCACAGAGGAGCCGGGCATCGAACGGCAGGTCCTTCACGTTGAGTGCAGAGTAGGCGACGGCCGCGTCAAACCCCAGCATCCCGTCGCTGGGCAAGGACGCTCCGACGGCCACTCCCGCGAGCTGTTTGTCCGCCACGGCCACGCCAGCGGCAGTGGGGGAGCACTGGTCGCTCCGGTCAGAGCACGAGGTCGACGCCGCGGGCGACGCCGCCTCCTTCTTGACCTTGCTGACGGCGTCCGGCTGCAGCGCTGGGCCAGGCTTGGCCAGAGTCGCCCCTTGCTTCCCCTGGCCGTCGCCGGCGTTGGCGTTGGCGTTGGCGTTGGCGTTCTCGACGTCGTCGCTGCGGTGCGAGCCCGACGGTCCGCCTGCGATCTTGCTCCTGGCCGCGTTCGCGCTCAGCATGGCGCGTTTGTTCTCGCTGGTCGCGCTTGTATCCATCTGGTTGAAGCTGCCTGCCCGCGTCCTTCGTGGCACGCGGATGACGACGCCGTCACTTCGCAGCGAAGAAGACTGCGGTACGAGTCGGAGCGAGCCGCGCTTGCGCCGCTGCACCTGTCGCCGGCGATTCGAGTCGGCTGCCGACCGAGCGGGAGGAAACCGCGGCGGATGGATGGATGGGTGGATGTGCGGCGCGCAGGAAGGGAGCGGCGCCGACAGCGGAGAGTCTCCGAACCTGACCTGGTTCTCCGGCCAGAGGAGCGACCGCGACTGTTGCGCACGAAAGCCGCTGCTTCTGGGAATGGACCCGCCTCGATCTTGCCAGCAGCCCCGAGTTGATAGGCGCGCTGGCAGCGGGGAACGATCGGTCAATCGGCGCCGCTTCCGCCGCTTGGCGAGCTTCCGGCCCCCAGCGATTCGATGGATCTTCTCGTAAATCTTTCGACTTTTTTTTCTTCCGGAGATTTTAGACACCGGCTTCAACATTGGTCTTATAGAGTCTGTCGTTGCCGCGACCGACTGAGGGTATACGCTTCGTATACCATCTTCCGGGCGGGCACTATTTGATAGCACTGAGCAGTGCGCAGAGGAACAAACACCGAGGAACGAGACACCGATACACCGAGAATCGTTGGAGCCATCCGGGTATGTATAGTCTGTATAGCATTTCTGTGACACTAGAATGCAATCTGTATCAATGATGTGTCTAGTGACAGTGCCCAGCTGGTCGCAGCAACGCACTTTTGCCCTTTCCGCTAGCGTTGAACGGTTTTTCGCTGCCCTATTCGCCCACTAACAACCGTCGCCTTTCGGATTTTTGCTGGTCTTACAACAACCAAGTGATATCTTGGCTTTTGTTCTTTTGACCGCCGCTTGCGTGCCGCATTTCTGAACCTAGCCCTAAAAAAGCGATATTAGGATAATTGCATTTTAGTACATAAACTGGGACATGACGATAATCTATGGATTTTGTTTGCTTTGCGTCCAATGGCGCGCTTCAAGCGCGGCCGACGGTGAATCTATGATATCTCTCTTCACGGCGACGGTTCGGTTCGCTTTCTTTCCGTTGGAGAACGGGGGACTCGCCTCCTTCCACGACCGACGACGCTCTGGCGTTGGCGCCCGTCGCTCCCTCACCCTGCTTGGCAGCGCCTGCCAGCATCCTCCGATAGCATTGAAGGGTGTCGCGAGTTGGGTGCAGCTCGCAACGCCATGCCCGACTGAACACTAGCTCGCGGCTTTCGCTCCTCTCTGGCTCGCCGCGTCCACGATAATGCGCGGCGCGCACGAGCGGAACGAGCCGCGAGATCCTGGCCCAGCGATCCAAGGGAAGCATCGCTCGAGCGCCGCTGAAGGGTCGCAGCGACTCTTCGGCGGCGCCACGCGACCCTCTAAGGATCCACCCCACGTTCGATTGAACCTCTGCCTGGCGACGGCAGCATACCCTTTGATAGTGACAGACGCCTTTCGGTCGCTTTTGACCACCAACAGCGCGCAGCAACCGACTTGAGACTTGGGCTCTCGTCGCGTCTAACGGCGCCTCCTGAATGGCCGTCGAGGCGCCGGGGTCGGAAGAGCACCGACGTGTGCAACACGTGCGGGTCGGAAGCGTTGAGGTGCATGTTTCAGTGCTTTGAGCGAGCCGCCGTTCCAATATGGAGGGGTCTCAAGTCGGAGCACTCGACCATCGGCCACCTGTCCGGCCCCAATCAACCCTCGACGAGAGGAACACATGCAGTGCAGTGCTACGAGCCGATGCATAGAGAACCACGGCACTGGACGCCACGCTGATACGCCTTCCAAGAGACACGAGCGTGAGCTTCGAGGGAATTCTGGCCGATGCGACGGCGAAACCAGCGCAGCCGCTGCATCGTCGGGCACCAGCGGTCCTCTGGACTTGCTGCCTGCCCCTGTCCTCTTCAAACCGTCTTCTTCGAAACAGCACGAACCGTCCATGCGACAGACCAATTCGGATGAACTTGGGAAGAAATGCGTCGGACCAGCCCAGAAAGCGCCAGCGCTGAGAATGTATCCATCCCGTTCTCTCACACCAAGCCGAAAAATCTCCTTTCGGCGACGTGTGCAGCGTTGCAGTGTGGCGATTGAGCGCCTCGGCGGTTCGAATTGGGCATGTGGACATACTGTAGGCGTCCAACTTGACCGACCGTGAAACGCTGCTCATTCGCCACAACGAGCGGGTGGTTCCCGGCCTGGACGCTCCCTCGACCGAGGACCGCCACGGACTCTGGGAAATGATCGACGGTCGAGAGTTTGCCAGAAGAGCGGTGCGCGGTAAATCAGCGTGCATACGAGAGGATGCTCTGTCCGGTTCCATAGCTGCGCAGTGGAGGGCAGGAAGCCAAATGGCAGCGCCAACTGGTGAGCTGGAGAGCGAGAGAGCGCGGCGAAGGGAGAGGCACAAGGTCGGAACGACCTGCTGGCCTCATTCCTCAACACGACACGGAGGCTCAAGTGCCGTTCCTCCCCTCCTCCTGGTCGTGGGACAAGTGCTTTTTCTCGCCCTCTGGTGGGTGGTCCAGACGAGTGAGCATACCGGTGTTCCCGGTCGTCAACAGCAGCGCTTGCGCCATCCACGTCGCTCGGCTCGGCCCGAGCAATTTCCGATCACTGTCGACCGGGATTAGCGCGCATCGCGTCGGCAAGTAGCCACGACGTCGCTCCTCCTCAGCAATCCCGCGGCTCGCCATCTTCACCATCGTAGCCCTGCCGTGGCCACGACGCGCGCGAGACAGGCACGATTCGCAGCACTGGGCGAGTCTTACTGAGGAAGGGGAGCTGGCGGCGGCTCGAGGAGGAGGGCAAGCGGGAGGGCGAGGAGGAAGAAACCAAGAGCGGTCGCCACGCGTATATGCGTTCCAGCGACGCAGACTCCTTCTCCGACGACTGCAGCGTGTTCAGGTCTCCGACGAACGACCTTCCGACTGGAGCCACCACCGCGTTTGACACGACCGCGCTCTCAATCTCCTTCGTTGACTTTGACGTACCGGGCATCGAGTACAAGTCGGATTCATCGTCGCAGTCGCCGCCGACTATCTCCGCATCCAACTCGCCATTGCGCTCGCCGGTACCATCGCCGCCACGTGTGCCTCCGGAACCGATGCCTCGTCATGTGCACTACCGCATTGCAGTATGCCGCTGGGCACCGCTCGTGCTGCCCGTCGGACTGCTAGGCACCCTCATCTTCATGCTCGTCTCAGACCTCACGACGGCCAATTCGGCAGGCTCTTCGTCAGGCAGCAGCTTCCCAGTCGTGATCACCGATTGGAACGAGTGCGAACTCGAAAGCAGCGCAGCCTCAGCCCGGAACCTGGGCGCGCAGTGCACGTTGCTGGCGCTGCCATTGTGCCACGACAGCGTCTGCTCCGACCCGGACAACCACACGATCAACGTCTTTATCAAGCGCATCCGGGCAGCATCCGATAGTGCCACAACGAGCGTGTGGTACATCCCAGACCGGCCGGACGCGCAGACAACTTCCGAGGCCGACAACCAAATGGCGCTGCTGTATGAACAACTCAACGGCACCACGAGCGTCTACCGGATGGACATGCGCGGCGCAGGACATAGTTCGCCACTTGTCTGCAGCGTCGACTTGGCATCCTCTGTCTTCAACCCCAAGCAGCTGCCGACACTTTCCGAAGTACAGCAATGTGCGGAAGACGTGCGAGCGCTGTACGGCGATCGCCTGAGCGCCTTCTCCCTCACGAGCGCGGCTCACGACTTGAAAATGGTCATTGAGACGTATCAAACCGACACAGCAAGCGTCGGGGACGAAGTAGACATCGTGGTCTATGCACTTGGCTACGGCACCCACATCGCGCAGCGGATGATGCGGCTCGAGACCGACGGGGTCGTCGGCTATGTGTTGGACAGTCCGCTGGCGACGGCGGACGCCCAGATATCGTTCAGCGTTTCCAAGGCTGATGCTGACTTTGGGGAGGTCGGAGACGCATTTTTGGCCTGGTGCATGGACGACGCCGGCTGCTCCGAGAAGTTTCCCGACACAAGTCTCACAAACGTATCAGCGACTTTGGAGGCGACTTTTGTGCGGCTGGATGCGGGGACTGGTTGCTCCAAGTTGTTCTCAAGCTCGGTTGCAGACTCAAGCAGCCGCAGCGATGACAACATCTCCGCAGCATCTGGTTCATCCTCGGCATCGTCAGCGACATCCTCAACCTCACCATCATATAACCTCCGCAAGCAACTCGCCGTGTTAATGGAGAGCGCCGCGCTTCGTCCTTTGGTACCAGTGTTGGCTTACCGCGTCAACCGGTGTGGCTCCGAGGATATCGGCGTGCTCGAGCGTCTTTCCAGGTCCCTCGCGAACACTATCGAAGAGCGCACCGACTCGCTCGAGTTGGTGCATGCGATCCAGGCGTTCAGCGAGTTGTGGGAGGCGCCGTCACCCGATCAAGCGGAGCTTCTAGAGCGTTTCGAATCGTCACAGATCAGCAACGGGCAAGCCTACGACAAACTAGTGGCGTATTGTTTGTTCACCGGCGACTCGTCATCGGCGTGCAACGGCGTTACAACGGCAGGGGAGCAACTGCTGGGGTTTGAACGCGACAGCTTGGGCACGGCCAATGTCTCACTTCGCGCTTCAACGAGTGTGCTGGTATTGAGCGGCGATATGGATGGACTGGCACCATCCAAGTACGCAAAGGCGCTGCAGAACTCCATCCAAGGCGGAGGCGGAAAGCAGTTGCTCGTCGTTGCCAACGGCACACACAACATCATTGACACTGCGGTCCTCCCGGATGGCTCGTCCTGCGGGCGGCAAGTGCTCGTGTCTTTCGTGCAGTCCAATGGTAACATGACTGCTGTGGACTCGTCCTGTTTCGACGAGCTGCTGCCTGCTAATCTGGCGGTGTCGAGTTCGCTCAGTGCCTTGGTGCTGAACGTGACCGATGCGTACGACGGAGAGCTCGGACTGAGCTCGTCGAGCAGTGACGTCGATGGAGAGTCATTGCAGCCAAGCAGTAGCAGCGCCGCTTCGATGCAGAGTGCGAACTCGTCGTCTACCGACGCACAAATCGACAGCCTCACGTCGTCGCGCAACCGGTACAAGGTGGCGCTGATTGCAGTCGGCAGCGTCTCTGGCTCGCTCGCGGTGATGGCGGTGGCTCTGGCGCTCTACCGGCGACACCAAAAGCGGGAGCTCGCCAAGGAGGAGGAGCTGCTGCGCCGGATGCGCGGCAGCGCAGACGACGACTTCGACCTGCTCCGAGGCCTCTACCTGTCGTCGTTCAGCTACCGCACAAACTCAAGCGGCGAGAGCTGAACGCAACGGATACGAGGGGGACATGACGAGCGTATTTCGGAGCCCACGAGCGACGGGCGACGACTAGAAGGAGGACGCTGGGGCAGCTCCGATAGAGTGTACAATACCAAGGAGTGTAGACATAGCTGCTCATAATTATTATTACGATCCATTCCCAGCGAACGAGCATGGAGGGAGGAGCTCCATAGCAAGCGTCAAGCCTGCTTGGTGATGGTTCCTTTGCCTGCGTGGCAATAGTTATGCTGCTGATACCGTCAGCCAAGGTCACCTCGGACCCGAGATGGCGGCAGCACCAACCGCGCATTGCAGAGCCGCGGTGGACCGCAGCGTGATCGACTTACGCATTCGCACGCCACGCGCATCAGGCCCCTTCCTGCGCAGCGAACGTACAGCGCGCGGTCGGATGCGTTGGGCTCTCTTGACAGGTATCCGATACGTATGCACTGCGCAGACTGATCCAAGCGCGTGCCCAAGAGCGCTGGGAGCTCGGGCTCGAGCCTCCAGTGCTGGTGCAGGTGCAAAGCCAGACGAGTTGACTGGGTGTTACATTCGCAGCCCATCCCTGCAAACAAGTGCGACCTCAGCACTGGAACTTCTCCATCGGGGGGATGCGCACTGCCATCACGTCGAAGTGGTGGCGTCCGCAACAGGGGCTTGCGCAGACTTGATTTACTGTACACGGTGGAGCAGTGCATCCCACAGAGAAACGTTCGAGAAAGCAAATCCGAGTCGGAAATCGGTGTGACTCACCGCCAAGCAACACCAAGCCATCAATGCGCTTCGAGCTGCTGCTGCTTGGATATGGGTGGTGCTCCGAACTCAGCAACAGAAGATTTCAATAAGAAACCTGCCATACTGAATGTGTATCGCTTGTGTTGAGACTTGTTCGCTGACAATACCTAGCCTTTGACCTGCAATACCAAATCATACATGCGCAAAACTGGCGGTGGAGCTACTGCCCCAACCCTTGAGCCTGGCTCGTTTGCCTCTAGTTACTTTAACGAAGTCAAATCGCGGGCTTCCTTATTTTTTTTTCACTCCTCCACCCCCCTTTCCCTCTTCGGTTTCCCCCCTCTCTCTTACCGACTTCAGAATCACTCCCAAATCTATCAAACTTCCCGTCTTTTTCTCCCACCACCGCATTGACAAGCGAAAAAAGGCGAAGCAGGAAGAACGGGGAGGAGATGATGCCTTCGTGGGCGCCACCCACGAGCGATCAGGCAACGGCGCCGCCGCCGCCGCCGCCTTCTCCCTCCACCTGGGAGGACCGCCGGCAGCTTCCGATTTTCCCGCCCGCGGTGAATGGCTCGGCCCACACTGCGACTTCTCCCCCTTCGGCCGGCTCCATGACGTACTCGGCGTCCTGCCCGTCCTTCTCGGGCGTCTACGAGCTCTCTGCGGGCTCGGACGAGCTCCTGCGCGCGCTCACGGCCGGCGGCGACGCGGTGCACGACGGCGAGCGCGCGGTGCACGGCGCCCACTCGGCCGGCAACCTCATGGCGGCCATGCAGGACCCGACCGCGTCGCTCACGTTCGCCCACGCGGAGCTCGGGCTCCAGCCCGCCGGAATGCACTTGGGCGGCGCGGAGGAGCCGCTCGAGCTCGGCAACTCGGGCGGGGACTTCCTCCCGGACAAGGGCTACGACCTGCTGCTGCAGTTCCAGCAGGAGCAGCTCAACCAGACGCAGCGCATGTTTCCGCACCAGCAACTGATCCATGACGACGTGGACGGCGTTCTCATGTCGCCGCACGTGGGGTCGGGCCCGCCCAAGCGCGCCTTCCACGGCTCGGCATCGTTCACCAACCTCTCGAGCATGGAGGCGGAGCTCCAGCGGCGCCAGAACGGTACGGATGGTCACTTGCTTTGTCGCCTAGATGCGCCTAGCCTCACACTGGTGCGTGCCATGCTAGCGGCGAGCAAGCGCAAGAAGGGCGGGAGTGAACGCTGGCAAAAGTTGCAGCGCCACAAGTCGTTCGACTCGACCATGATGCCGGACCTGGACTTCGCGCAGCCGTCGTTCTCGGCGCCACCGGGCAGCAACTACTTTGGGCCGTCGGCGCCGCCCATCGCGCCACCGCCCTCCATGCCCAACGTCGTCCCATTCATGCAGAGGTTCGTGATCTCGATTATTGTTGCTGCCGCTGTTGTGGCTGTAGATTGACCTGCGTTCTTGCTGCTGCTGTCACCAGTCTGAACCATGCCGACAATGACATGCTGTCCATGGAGGACTTCCCGCCCAACTTTTCAGCCGAACCGGCGTGGCCCACGACATCCATGGGGCTTACTGACAGCATGATGGTCGACCATTTTGGAGACGGGGACGCCAACGTCATGAGTGGCATGCACGCCGCACTCCATGGTGTGCCGACGTCGTCTCCTCAACAGCAGTCGCCGCACGACACTGTGGCGTACATGCAGCGAGCCAGCGATGCGACCGAGTCGATGGGAATCCCGGAGGACAAGCAGCTCCCGGACGACGTGCAAACCTCGGCGGAGCTTGACATGTTGCTGTCCGAGAAAGAGCGCGATAACATGTCGAGCCTGTTCGACGCGATCCGCGACTTCTCGGCGCCGGCCGAGTCGACGATGAGTTCCCGCCCGCCTCCGCAGTTGTCGTCGTCTGCGCCGACCCCTAGTTTTATGGAGTCGGCAATGCGGCAACGTCGTGGGACGCCAGTGATGCGGCGGAAGGATTCGCGCGGGGGCGTAGTCAGCAAGCGCAAGACGACGCACAGTCCTCCGCTGCACCCGAACTCGCGGGGACGAGACGATTCGAACCATGGCAGGACTTTCTCACTCGACTCGGGCTCTCCGCCGACCGGTCGGCCTCCTCAACGCCCTCAGGACCCGCCGACCGTGCCAATGCGCAAGCGACTGGAGCAGATCCTTGTACACTCGGTCCAGAACTCGGATGCGGGGGCGATGCTGTCGGTTTTGGAGGTTGAGTTCCTGAAGCAATCGCCGTTGTTTTCGGCAGACAAGGCCGCCGAGACTGCGGGGTCTCTCTGGCTGCTGCTGCACTCTGCGCAATGTGACACTGCGTGCGAGATCGCCGGCTGTGATGTCATGCGCCGGGTGCTGAACCACTGCATGAGCTGCGAGCTGCCCGTTGGCAAATGCAAGCAGCCATGCAACGACGCCAAGGCCATGCTTCTACACTACGGATCGTGCAACAGCAAGGGCAGCATGCATGGCAAGTCATGCACCGTGTGCTGGAACCTACTTGAGATCGACCACGCGCATCAAGCCGCGTTGGACAATGGCGGGAAGCCGCCAACTGCGTCTTCTTCAGCACCTTCGTCGTCTCCGCCGCTCATGGGGGCACATCCGCTCTTGCCGATGCCAGTGAATTCGTTGGGGGCGAACTCTTTCGTCTCGGTGCGTGCCGCGCCCGGCGCGCAGTCGTCGTCTGGCGGCTCCACATCCAAACACGTCCCGATTCAGCCAAACCCTCTGCCGACGGCTTCGAACCCGATGGGGCTCATGGGCACCTTCCCGCATTTCGGCTATTCGCTGTCGCTGTACTTGGAGCAGACGTCGGCGCCGTTCCGCGCAGAGGTCAAGGCGCGCGTGGAGAAGCGCGTGACTGCTGCTGCGAGCCAGGATCTGGTCCAGCACATGCAGAAGAAGACAAGACTGCGCTCGTTGGACGACTTGCGGTCCGAGGCGCGTACGGTTGTGCTCGGCGAGATGGAGCGCGAGCTGCACTTCCACATGCAGGCGTACAGCTGGGCAACGACCAACGGCAAGGCGATGGGTGACTCCGGTGCCACGTACCCCGGCGGCATGCCCGGCGACAGCAACGCGCTGCCGCCGTATCTTTTGAGCGTCGCTGCCGCCGGCTTCGCAGCTCTCTACGCGCAGCAAGCGACGCTCCAAGCCGCAATGTCTGCACCTGGACAAGCCACGGCAAGCGCGGGTCGAACACCAGCAAGCGCGTTGCAGACAGCTGGGGCCGCCTCGAGTTCGGCTCCGTCCACTTCGCGGCGCAAGAACTCAACGAGCGGCGATGCGAGGAAGAAAAAGGCGGCGGGGAGCGAGAGCGCGGCCGCCGCTGCTGCTGCTGCTGCAAAGACGCCGGTAAGCTCGTGATCGAGGCGAGCGGCCAGGTGAAGAAGGCGTGAGCAGGCTCTTGTCGGTGTTATTTATTTGGTGTTCGAAGCATTGCAGTGCACACTGCTCGTCCTCGAGGGTGGCGTGCTCTGTCGATAGCTTCCTGTTCCGAGAGCAATAAAGCAGCAGCAGCTACAATCAATCGCAATGCGGGTCTCGTGCACTGGCATGGGGGCCGAAGCGTTCGTCCAAGCCCAGGTGTTGGTCGAGTGACCCCACATCTCAGGTCTTACTCCATCCAGGCAAGGGATCCGCATCGAATGGCAATTGCTTGGCTTCCCTTCTCGGAGGAAGTCTCGGTGGTTGAAGAAGAGCGAGCGGGATTTCCGCCATGGAGATGCATTAGGCATGGATTGTCGGCTCGACATTCCATTGTCGCCACTCGATCGTCGAGTGGAGCAAGAGAGTGAACGTGCTGGCCCTCGACTGTGCTCCATATCATTTCGTTGTTTCAGTGCAATGTAGTATTAATAGATATATGTACTATTTTAGATTCGGAGAGTCAGCGCCTGGCCCAGAATTGGTCACCTCGAAATCATTTCGCGCACAAAAAACGAGAGCAGAGCGTGGGACTCTTTGAACCGAGCACGTGGAGTGGAGAGACGCGCTGCAATAAATACACAACAATGGTACTATTACGAAGTTAAGCAGCATCCAGACACCCGGAACCGTCGCACTCGTGCACCAATAGACCCATCTAGGCGGATAAACCCTCCAAATCATTTCTGAACCCACCATCCATCCGCGCGTTAGTGCGAGTGAACTGTGAAAATGGAGTGTTCGTGCCTCATGCTCGCCTCGGCTTCTCCATCCCCCGGAACATGTATAGAGCCGCCGGGACCCGCGCTCGGATGCCTCGCCATTCGCCGATTTTGCAGCCGCAATCGCGGCTGACCAGGCTCAGCAGCAGCCGCAGTAATTGTGATTCCGCCGCGCATGTTCCGCCTGGCGACCGTTCTCTCCGCCGCTGGCGCCGCGCTGGCGAGCGCCTCATCCGTCACCGTGTGCCGCGACGCCACGTATGAGCTGCAGGCGGGGCGTGGCGCGCTGTGCTCCGGGGCTGGAGACGCGCCGACGGGCACGGCGTGTCCGCGGAAGGGCGATATCGCCAGCGCCGACTGCCACGGCAACTTGCCGTCCTATTCGTCGGCCAAGAGCGGATGCGTCGCGACCGAAGACGCCAAGTGCGCGATTGTGACCGGCAACACGTGGGGCTGTGTGTTTCCCTCTGTCGGATGCGCGTCCCCTGTCCCTAGCACAGCCAACGCCGATACCAGCTCGCCGACATCAACTACTGTTGGGAGTTCTTCAGGTTCGTCCAACTCCTACAAAGCGTCGCTGGCGCTGTGCCCAAAGTGGAAATACGACGGAGACAGCGTCGTTAGCTACGATACGCCGGCGACGACGTCGAGCAGCGGGGGAGGGAGCACAGAAGAAGAGAGCTGGTACACCCAGGACTCATCTTTCACAACGCTTTACTTCTGCGGAAACGCGGTCGAATCCACCTTTGGCGAGTCAGCGTCGTCTTCCGGCAGCAACTCCGATATCGCATCGTCTACTTCATCGGCGCCATCAAGCACATCTACACCAACGGCGACGACATCAACGACCAGCTCCCCAGCAACATCGTCACCAGCCACAGCCACACCGACAACAGATACGCCAACGGAAACGCCGACTGACTCCCCTACTCGAACGCCGACCGATGCACCGACGGACACTCCGACTGATGCACCGACGGATGCGCCGACCGACTCGCCGACGGACGCTCCGACCGACTCGCCGACGGACGCTCCGACCGACTCGCCGACGGACGCTCCGACGGACGCTCCGACCGACTCGCCGACGGACGCTCCGACCGACTCGCCGACGGACGCTCCGACCGACTCGCCGACG
>JAADXX010000478.1:0-22431 GCA_023338025.1 Phytopythium oedochilum | reverse complement strand
GTGACTGACTGACTGGCTAGGCTACTTTGGCGACAACCTAGCCGAGTGCCTTGAGCGCTACGGCGCCACGACGACGCACCTTCGCGGCGAGGTAGACTGCGCGTCCTCTCGCCGCCATTAGCAGATCGATGGAGGCTAACGCGTCCTCTTCTTCTCCTCTCATACTCGACAACAATCAGGTTGGCTCGCAGCCGACGGTCGCCGAGCTGGAGCAGGCGCTGACGGCCGGCAAGCAGTTCAAGGTCGTGACGATCACGCACGTCGACACGTCGACGGGCGTCCGCGCGCACGTGGAGCAGTTCACGGCCGCGGTGCGGCGCCACCAGCCGGACGCGGTCGTGGTCGTCGACGGCGTGTGCGCTCTGGGCGGTGAGGAGACGCGCATGAAGCAGTGGGACCTGGACGTCGTGCTCACGGGCTCGCAGAAGTGCATCGGCGTCCCGGCGGGGCTGAGCCTCATGGTGCTCCGCCCGCGCGCGCTCCAGGCGTTCGAGAAGAACGCGAACACTGTCAAGTACTACGTCGACTGGCGCAACTGGCTCCCCATCATGAAGAACTACGAGGCGCGCCAGCCGAGCTACTTCGCGACGCCGTCGGTGAACCACCTGTTCGCGCTCAACACGGCGCTCGACATCTTGCTGGACGCCGGCGGCATGGAGCAGCGCTTCAAGGAGCACGCGCTCGTGGGCAAGGCCGTCAAGGACGCCATGAAGGCGCTCGGCTGCTCGCTCGTGACGGTCGAGGGCAGCGGCGCCAACACGCTGACGTGCGTCCGCTACCCGCCCGGCGTCGGCGGCGCGGACTTCCTGCCCAAGGTCGTGCAGCGCGGCGTGTCGCTCGCTGGCGGTCTCCACAAGCAGATCAAGACGGAGTACTTCCGCATCGGCCACATGGGACCGAGCACGCGCCGCCTGGACCACGTGGTCAAGACCGTCGAGGCCATCGAGGGCGCCTTCATCGAGTGCGGCCACAAGGTGCCGCAGCCCGGCCGCGCGGCCGCGATCATCAAGGAGCTGCGCTCGGAGATCCCGATCAAGCCCAAGGGCTCGTACAGCGGCGTGATCTACCACGGCTGCGCTGTCCCGCCGTCGTTCCAGGCGTACGCGGTCGGCACCGTCGCGCTGGCGTTCACCGCGGGCTTCTTGGTCTCCAAGCTCAAGCACAACTAGAGCGGTAGGTGCGAGATGAGGAGGGAGGTGCGAGACTGTGGGTGGTCTAGCAGACCACCCACTCTGCTGATACCGAGGAGAAATACCTGATGCTGGGTCGAAGTCCTGTGTGTTCGGTCTGCATGCTCGCCCGTACATGCGTCGTAAGCCACACTTGCCAGCCTTCCCATCGCCTACTGGTCGTCCTGCACCACTAGCGAGAAGCTGACGACGCCCGGCATGGTGTAGATGTTGATCGCGGGGGCGGCGCCGCCCACTGCGATCACGTCGCTGGCGCTGTCGACCACACAGAAGCGGCCGGCGGGCACGGACGAGTGCGCCGTGGCCAGCAGCGTGCCCGAGCTGCGGTTCCACTGGCGCAGGCTCGCGTCGTTGCCCACGCTCAGCAGCTCGGTGCGGTGGAACGCCACGTCGTGCACGTCGCCGGGCGTCTGCGTCACGTGCACGGGCACGCGCGACGGCAGATGCCACACGCCGAGGAACCCGCCGCCGCCGCCACCTCTCGCGCGCTTCTTGCCGCCGCCACCGGCCGCGAGCCACGTCTCGGATGCGTCGACAGCGACACTGCCGACCCAGGCGCCCGCGTCGCTCGCCGGCGTCTCCTCCGGCTTGAGAAACTCGACGCGCTTGGGCTGCCGCGCGTCCCAGATGCCGATCGCGCCGTCCTCCGAGCCCGTGACGAGCTCCCGCGAGTGCGAGAGGTACTGCACCGAGTGCAGGTAGTCGGCGTGTCCGGCGAAGCGCCGCACGAACCGGAGCGACGCCAGGTCGAGCTCGTGCGCGGCACCGTCGCCGCCGGCGAGGAACACGCGCGCCGAGTCGCGGCTTGCGGCGACGCCGTTGACCTCGCTGAAGGGCGACAGCGCGCCGCGGAAGCCGAGCGCCTCGCGCTCCAGCCGTGCCACGTGCGCCGGCGCCACCTGTCCGCCGCGTCCTCCGCGCAAGGCGCTGGCGATGTCGCGCCACTTCCAGACGCGCACGTCCTGGTCGCCTCCGCTGTCTCGCTGTTAGTAAGGGCGGATACAGACAAACTCGATGGGAGGCACAAGCGCTCTACTCTCGCTCTGTGTACCTGATGAGCAGCGGGTCGGCGTCGTCGCCAGCGAACTCGAGCGCGTAGATCTGCCCCGGATGCGCCTGGAAGGTCAGGTCGGGCGTCGGCCGCGGCGTCGCCCTACCATCCGCCACCTCTTCCCGTCAGTCCATAACGCCGTGTCCACATCCAGTTCGACTCGGAACCGGCCGCCTACTCGTTGCGCTCGACCTTCTCCCAGTACTCAGGCTCCTGCACACGTCCCCACCCCCCAAGTGCGTGAGATCGACGCGCTAGGGACGCCGCCATGACGCGGACGACCGATGCAGGACAAACGTACGGTGGTCTTGTGCAGCAGGAAGACGTGCAGCTTGCCGCTGCTCGTGGCCGCCACCAGCGCAGGCTCGGCGCTCGCGCTACGCGGAGCGAACCGCGCCGCGTGCACCACCGCCTCGCTCGCGCGCATCTTGCGCAGCAGCGCCGCGCGGTACCGCGCCTCGTCGAACGCCCCCGGGTCCATCGGCCCGCTCATTTACACCACTCCGACGGTTATTTCCTGCGCCGATGAATACAACGGTACACTAAGTGCGTATAGTACACACTATATTCATCCAATTCGCACTTTTACAAAATCAATAGCGAACTTTGCGAGTCGCTGCTTTTGGAGCCACACCATCGTATCGCAAAGGCACCCACCGAGATGGCGCTCGTGTTCCTTGGGAACCCCGGTGCGTGGGCGTCTACAGAGCGCTCCATTCGCCCCAGCCGCTGACGCCTCGTGTCTCTGTCTCTGTCTGTCTGTGTCTATGTGTCTGTGTGGATATGCGTCTGTGGATACCACGTTATGCAGCGCTGCGGCGGCTGTCCAAGTCGGTCGCGGACGTGCGCTCGCCCGTGGTGCGCCAGGTGCTGGCGGCCATGGAGCACGAAGTGGTGCGTCTACACTCTTAGCAAGTGCAGTAGCGGCCGCTGCGGGCTAAGCACAGGTCCATCTGTGTGAACGCGCAGCGCGAGGAGGCGGGCGTGGGCATCGCGGCGCCGCAGCTGGGCCACAACTTGCGCATGTTCCTGATGCTCAAGAACCCGCCGCAGAGCGAGGAGGACCTGGGCAACGCGCTCGAGTACCAGGCGGTGATCAACCCGCGGGTGCTGAGCGCGTCCAAGGAGAGCAAGAAGGATTTTGAGGGCTGCCTCAGCGTGCCAGGGTACATGGGCGTCGTGGCGCGGCCGCGCGAGGTGCGCGTCGCGTTCAGCGACCTCGAGGGCCGGCCGGTGGAGAAGACCCTGCGCGACTTCCCCGCGCGCATCTTCCAGCACGAGATGGACCACCTGGACGGCATCATGTACCTCGACCGCATGGAGCCCGGCAGCCTCATCCACAACGACGAGTTCGAGGCCATGGAGTGGATGGACATCCAGAAGCTGCTGCACGCCAAGCCGCCCAAGCTCCCGCCCACGCGCTACTGAGCCCGCCGCGTCGATCAACAAGGAACTACAGGCACTCACACACACACTGGTCTCTCTCTCTCTCTTTATCGTTGTGACTGTCTGTCGCATGCACACGGAGGAGCCGCGCGCTTCCGCGGGTCCAGCCAGCATGATGCGCAGGAAGTCAGAGGCTTCATGATTCGATATATATTGTTAAATTGTACTATTGAGTAACAGGGAGAGGTTTATGTTTACCTTCATATATACATTATCGTACACATGTGGTAAATAGCTCTCCGCCCTGACTCCTCCTCCTCCTTCAGTTGTGAACGTCTGCTGAATGGACGACAAGGACGTGCAGAACCTGGTCTGTGGCGGCAGTACGTGCGCGCGTCGGCCTGCTCCCCCCGAGCGCTATCGTCCTCACCGCTAACCTCTCCTTCTCCTCCCCTCGCTCCAGTCGCCGGGTGCGCGTCCCGCACGGCGGTGGCGCCGCTGGAGCGGGTCAAGATCCTCTTCCAGGTGCAGGACGTGGTCGGCGGCGGCGACAGCGGCAGCAGGCAGCCCAAGTACCAGGGCCTGGCGCAGTCGCTGCGCCGCATCCACGCTGAGGAGGGCGTGCGCGGCCTGTTCCGGGGCAACGGCGCCAACTGCGTGCGCGTGTTCCCGTACGTGGCCATCCAGTTCGCCGTCTTCGAGCGCGTCAAGCCGGCGCTGCTCGCTCTGCAGACCAACACCGCCGCCGGCTCCGGCTCCGGCTCCGCGACTCGGTCCCCGCCAAGCGAGCAGCTCGCGACCGGGCTCAAGGTGCTCGGCGGCGCCCTGGCCGGCGTCGCGTCCGTGTGCGCCACGTACCCGCTGGACGCGGCGCGCGCGCGCCTGACGGTGCAGGGCGGGCTCTCGGCCACGCGGTACGCCGGCGTCTGGGGCGCCGTCCGCGGCGTGCTGCGCGCCGAGGGCCTGCGCGGGCTCTACCGCGGGCTGCTGCCCACGCTCTGGGGCGTCGCGCCCTACGTCGGCATCAACTTCGCCGTCTTCGAGGCGCTGCGCGCGCGCGCGCCGCGGGACGCCGCGGGCCACCCGGACCCGCTGCTGCTGCTCGCAAGCGGCGGCCTGGCCGGCGCCTGCGCGCAGACAGCCGCGTACCCGCTGGACGTGCTGCGCCGCCGCTTCCAGCTGAGCGCGCCGAGTCGGACGGGCGTCGGCGCCGGCCAGGCCGCGTACGCGTACGCGAGCACGCTGGGCGGGCTGCGCGCCATCGTGCGCGGCGAGGGCGTGCGCGGCCTCTACAAGGGCCTGGCGCCCAACCTGGTCAAGGTCGTGCCGTCCATCGCCATCATGTTCACGACCAACGAGCTGCTGCAGCGCGGCGTCGCGCGGTTCGAGGCCGCGCGCGCAGAGCAGGAGGAGGAGGAGGACGACGACGAAGCGGACGGCGCCGAGCAGGAGTGCGTGCCGCTGCGCCGGAGGGCCACCCACTAACGCCTGGAGCGCGGAAATGCAGCGCGCTCGGCCGCCTCTGGCCGGGCCTTCGACCGCCCTGGACGCGCTCGCGTGGACGCTGGCGGCGCCTGTAATTATAGACCCGTGGGTGACTGACAGCGCCGTCGTGAGTGCCGGTCGTCGCAGCATGAAGCAGGCGCGCAGGACCAAGCGGCTCGGACTGCATGGCGCCAACGCAGAGACCGGCGGCGAGGCGTCGTCCTCCGCCGATGACGCGGCACCCAAGAAGCGGTCGGCTGGACTGGCAGCGCCGCCGGCGGTCGCGCGCAACCTCACGAAGCAGCAAGGCGTCGAACTGCTCCGGGCCTTCTGGGCCGAGCTGCGGCAGAACAACGTGCGGCAGGTGCGCAAGATGCTCGCGGCCAACATGCGCAGCGTCGACTTCCGCGCCGCGACCTTCGCGCCGGCGGCGGACGGCTCGGCGATGCACCTGTGCGCGCAGCACGGGCTGCTGGCGATGGCGCGGACGCTCGTGGAGCTCGAGGCCGTCGACCTGGACGCGCGGAACAAGGTCGGGTCCACGGCGCTGCACGTCGCGTGCAAGTTCGGCCAGGAGGAGATGCTGCGCTTCCTCCTCGAGCTCGGCGCGCGGACGGACATCCCCGACAACGTACGTCTTGGATGGAGAAGCACCTGCGGGGTCCCTTGCGCTCTGACTTCCTGACTGTCCGGCAGCAAAACCGGATCGCATTCGATGTCGCGCCGTTCGCAGTCGTCGACCACTGCATCCTGGCCCCGCTGCGCGATCTTCGGAGCGTGGAGAAGGCGAAGAACGACGAGCTCTGCACGCAGCATGAGGCCGCAACTGTCGCTGTAGAGGAGGCTCTTTGCGAGCGCTGCAACACCGAAATGGCGCTCGCTGAAGCCGAGGGCTGGGCGTCCGTCGAACGGGAGAGGCTGGCTGCTATCCGCATTGTCGATAGCGACTGGGACAATCGCGTCCAGCGAGCGCGCGACGAGCTCGAGCGCCACAGAGCCGTGTATCGCGAGCACCTGGACATTCTCGAGGACACACGAGAGCGGATCGACGCCGCGAGCGGCCATCTGATGGCGGCGGTTGAGCAGGAGAAGGCGCAGGCGCAGGAAGAGCTCGAGCAATGGACAAGTCACGTACAGCAAGTCGAGGGCATGCTTGGGGAGGAGCAGCAGGATCTGGACGATCAGCTTGGACTGCTTGACGCCGCCAACGCGATACCCAGCGATCCACTCGTGCAGGAGTGGGTGCTTCGCGTGATGACCGCTATGATCGAAGAAGACGAGCGCTGCCTCCAGACTGACAGCAACGGAACGCGATCCTCGCGGTTGTTGGCGCGCGACGAAGTCGTGGACGTCATCCTAAACGCGCTGGTGCGATTCTCGACCACGAGGCACGTGCAACGGTGCGCTCTCCAATGTCTTTCGGCGCTGCTGAGTCACGTTATCGCGGTGCTCGCGGTTCACGACGCGTCGAATGACGAGATGCGATCGCTTCAGCTGTTCCTGGGCGAGTTCGTCGCTGCCAAGTCCAGAAAGAATAGCGTGCTGACGCTGTGTCGAGACGTGCTCACTCGCTACGGTGCCGACGTGGAGATGAACGCGCTCGTTGCGGCTGTGCTCTACCGCGTACTGCGGCTCCGCTCGACTGGCAGCGCACCACTGATGCCTATTCGATTCAGCCACGAGAAGCGCAACCAACGACTCCCGTTGGACATGCTCCAGCTGTACGAGCGGTCTCGTCGATTAGACCCGGGAAGCTGGACAGAGAAAGAGTGGATGGTCGCAGTGCGAGATGCAGCGTTCCTCCTCTTCACAGTGACGAAAGCCAGCGCGGTCAAGGTGCTTCTAGCGAACGGCGTGGTCGCTACGGCTGTCTTCTGGTTGGAGGAGCTCGCTGCGATGGATCCTGGCGCAGTAGCATTGGACAAGCGCCTACATGACGAAGCGCAGTCTGCTGCAACGCAGTTCCTCCTCGGCGCGCTGTCGTTCCTGCACTTGGCGCCGTGGTTCCCCACCGCAAATGCGACTGTCGTGATGGCGATGGGGGGATGTGGCTTTGACGCGAACTCCCGTTCGCTCGAGGACATCCATCCATGGTGTGGTAAAGACATCCGGTCGCTGCTTACGGTTGTATCGCCAACGCTCCGAGCCCTCGGAACGCACCAAAGTGACGTCCACGTGGACGTTGACGCCCGAGGGTTCCAGTATCGAATGCTGGTGTGCTTCTGGACTCTCAAGCTGCTTCGGAACCTAACGATGCACCACGGGGAGGCAGCGCGAGCCGTCCGCATCAAACTGTTCGCCCCTGAGGTGTTCTCGCTGCTATCAGGATCGGCGAGTGCGCTGCTGGAGCTTTCAGTGAAGTTGAATCGGCCACGGGAGCTCCTAGATGCTGTCGATGTGCCTAGCCTCGGCGCAGTCGTCGGGGTGTGGATGGACCTGGCCGAGTCGGTGTGGATCCGCCACTACGACGGCAACGGGAAGCTGCGCGCCACCGTCGACTTCATGGCAGAGCACGCGCTGTCCCTTGTCTCGTGGCTCACAAAACGTCTTGGCTGCCTCGGAGGCAGCGACGCGACTCTCTCCGCGTGTTCGCGGGCTCTAAGCGCTCTCGAGCTCGTCCTGTCGAACGGTACGCTGCTTTGTGGGCTTTAGTGTCGACAAATGGCGGCTACCTGGCGAATAACTGACGCGAGAGCTCGTGTCGATGATGCACAGACAAGAACGCGCGCTACATGGGCACTCACACGGCTGCCCTCGACGAGGCTATATGCGCGTTCCTTCGCTGGATGCTCACGCTCCGCGCTGCTGTTGCGATCGCTGGCGGCTCCACGAACCTGGTGGTCAGCGATGAGGACGAGGACTGCGGTGTCACCTCAGCGGTCGTGTTCGAGGCTCTTGCGCATGTGCTTCGCATCTACCTGTCGAGTCTAAGCGATCAGCTCGGATGCTGTGACAAGGGCGACGAAGTTGCCGGCAGACTCGCCGTCCAGAAGCTGCACGACCGCTGCCGCGCCGTTGGGATCTGCGCTGTTCTGCGAGCCTTTCACGTCCTGGACGACGCGCGAGAGGAGGCTAGCGAGCGCCAGGAAGATTGTGAAGCGAGCAGCCCGCGTCTGGGTGGCCACCTCGAGTCACTGAGGCGTCTACGAGCTGCCGACAAGAGCAAGGCGACTGGATCCGCCTCGCGGCCGAGAGATCACTCGGCGCAGGACGAGTGCCGCGTTCTTCGCGCACTGAGTCGTGCGGTTGTGGACCTAGTCCACTGCATGTGCTGAGCGCGGGTCGAGCTGCACGAACGCGCTCTCAAGTCGTCATGCAGTAAGTGCTGTATAGTGTCGTTCTACAGCGTCAACATGCACGGCCGAGTCAGATCATGAGCGCGGCAGTCGCCGGCGCCTGCTGCTGCAGCTTGACGCGGAGCGCGTTGAGGTCCGTGAGCAGCTTGACGCAGTCGCTCTTGACCGGCTCGTAGTCGACCTCTCGCGCCTTGGTGTCGATGAACTCGCGCAGGTGGAAGATGGTCTGCTCGTGATGGCGCAGCTTGTGCTCGAGCGCGTCCATGGCCCGCGCGGCCTCCTGCGACTGCGTGTTCTGCCGCAGGTTCTCGAGCGCCAGCGCCAGCGCGTTGGTCTGCTGCTTCATGGCGTCGCGCCGCCGGATGTAGAGCTGCTTCTGGCGCTGCAGGTACTGCTTGGTGGCCGCGTGCGCCTCCTTGAGCGCGTCCACCTGCGCGAACGCGTCCATGTCCGAGTGCATGGTCTCCATCTTCTGGAGCAGGCTGCTCAGCTCGAGCGCGATCTTGGCGTCCAGCGAGTTGACCTTGTCGAGCTCGGCCTGCCGCTTCTGCAGCTCGCTCGCGAGCCGCTGCTTGGTCGACATGGAGCTCTCGAGCTGCCGCTCCTTGAAGCTCAAGTCGCCCTTCATCTCCTCGAGGCCTGAGGCCGTCGCGCCGGGCAGCAGCTTGTCCTCCTTGCCCATGCCCGCCGACATGTGCTCCAGCAACTTGACGATCATGCTCTGTGTCTCGCGCTGTGCCTGCGCCTCCTGCTCCTTCTTGGCTGGCGCGCGCTCCAGGAACTCGGTCATCTCCTTGTCACGCTGGAACAGCAGCTCGTGCTTGTGGGCCTCGTCGCCGCCAGCCCCGCCGCGCGAGCGCTCGTCCAGGTCCGCCTGCAGCTCGGCCAGCGCCTTGCGCATCTCGTGCACCTCGTCGTCCTGCGCCGCGAGCGAGCGCTCCAGCGCCTCGAGCTTGGCCTTGTCGTCCTTGACCTTGGCCAGCAAGAGCGCGCGCGCCTCGTTCGGGTCCATGCGCGCCGTCTTGGCGTCTTCGGCCGCGGCGTCGCGCTCCTTCTGCAGGCGGCGCGCCTCGCGCTCGAGCGCCTCGTACTCGTCTCGGAAGCGGTCGCTGGCCAGCTCGGCCTCCTTCTGGTGCAGCGCGTGCAGCAGCAGCTCGAGCTCGTGCGCGCGGGCCTCGAGCTCGACCTCGGACTGCGCATGCTCCTCGAGCAGCTCGCGGTACGTGGCCAGCTTGTGCGGCGCCAGCTGGTTGATCTTGTCCTCGTGCTGCGCGCGGACGGCGCGCGCCTCGTCGTCCAGGCGCCGCGCGGCCTGCTCCTGCTCCTGCCGCAGCAGGAAGATGCGGTCGGCCTCCTCGGCCTCTCGCCCGTTGCGCGCGCGCAGCTGCTCGTGCACCTGCCGGATCTCCCGCGGGTCCGTCGCGCTGCGCAGCTTGTCCATGGCCAGGTTGTAGTCGGCCAGCTGGCCCTCGAGCTCGCGCACCTCGCCCGCGAGCGTCTCGTACTTGCGCTCGAGCTGCGCGCACTGCGCCTTGTCGCGCGCGTCCTGCTCGACCTCGCGCTGCAGCTTGTCGATCTCGGCCGCCAGCTCGCCCGTCTTGCTGTGGAGCTTGCCCATGAAGAAGCTCGCATCCTGCACCTGCCGCCCGGGCCCCGCGCTCGTCCCCACGCGACCGTCGCCGCCCGCGCCGCCGCCGCCGCTCGTGGTCGCGCGCATGCCCATCATGCCCTGCTGCGTCACCGGCCGGTCCGACACGGTCACCTCCGTGTTGAGGCTCACACCCACGCCGGCCGTCTGTCCGGGCGTGGCGAGCCCCGCGCGGCTCGCGCCGGTGCCGAGCCGCGACCCCGTGAGCGGCCGCCCGGACGAGGACGCCATCATGGCGCGCTGCCCCGTGCCCGGCCGCGCGCCTACAATCGGGTTGAGCGCTCCGCCCTGCCCCGTGCCCGGCCGCGCGCCAGTGCCCGGCCGCGCGCCCGAGCCCGTTCCTGGCCTGCTGGACATGGCGATGGCTGTCTCGGTGTCCTGTGGCGCGCTGGAGGGAGCGCGGATCGAGCAGTTGCGGGCGTCGGAGACTGCGGCGACGCTTTGGCATTCGCGTCGCTTCGGGTCCGCGAATGTACCCATGTTGGGAGCTACAGTTCGTAACGAACAGTATTCAACAAATAACAGTCATATGGCAGAATCCCAATCAAGAATTAACGGACAGTAAGCGCTACTATTAAACTATTATACTACGCTCAAACCTATACAATCGGCAAGTCAGCAGGCAATGGCGGGCGATGGCCGCGACGGCGCGCTGGCCGCGCACTTCCAGGCCAAGCGACGGCTGCCGGCGGGCGAGGCGCCTGGACGACAAGAGGCCGGCGGCGCCAGCAGCAAGGCGGCCTCCTTCTGCTTCAACTTTGACCTCCAGGACGCCGGGACACACGACACATCCGCCCCGACGAAGACGAAGAAGTCCAAGAAGAAGAAGAAGAAGAAGAAGACCAAGAAGACGGCCGACGGTGGACCTACAGATGATGCCAAGATCGCCCGATCGACGGCAGTAGAGGGCACTGCAGCAGATCATCGCGATGAGACAACAGCGGTGCCTCCATCAACCGGGGCCGGCAGCTCCAGCTCGACGTTCCTCAAGCTGCGCAAGGCAACGGGCAGCGAGTCCGAGGTGGCGCGCATGCAGCTGCGGTACGGCCAGGGCCGGCGCAACCCGGCCGCGACCGCCCAGCGCGCGCGCCGGCGGCTGGAGGCCGCGGCGTCCGGCTCAGGGCCGGCGCAATCCTTCTCATTTAACTTTGAGGGGCCGGACAAGTAGCAAGCGGACGACGGCACGCGACGCCTCCGCGCATACGATACGCCAGGACGGAGCAGGGGCCGTCAAGTTTTCTCGCGCCGCCCGGACAGTCGTCTGGGTTTCTCGCTCGCACGCTCGGAGCTCCTCGGTCGCTTGCTTGTTCGGGCGGAATAAGAAGCGGCGACGCGACGACCGACCGACAGCCAGCGTCTCTTGAAAAGTTTGCATGACGCTGGGGAACGTGACACCCCGCCTCGCAGGAACACCAAACACGACGCCGTACAGATCGACGCCGCCGACAACCCACACGAGCTTGTCACATGCGTACTGCCGCCGCCGCCTGCAAATGCCTTCCGTGTCTCTGTGCTGGCGGAGCGTGCTGCAGCTTCATGGCCATGAGCGAAGCGCACCAAGCATTTCCAAGCATCCGAGTCCAGGAGTCGTCCATCCTCCTGAAAAACTCCCTTTCTCATGCTCTAGAACAAACCCCTGGTACACAATAACTATAGTTTACTCATATTGAATGCGACATGTTCAACTACAAAAAGACCACACTCGTACCCTTGATATACGATAATTGAGATGAACGAATATCCTGGGCTCTTGTTTTTTCTGGCCCCTTTACAGGGTGTCCCGCATAAGTGCGACCAGCCGCCTCGAAAACTATACAAAAACCAAGTCTACCCCGCCCTGTTCTATGTCGGCGGCCGCCGCTTGCGCGCTTACCCGCATCAGTATCGGAATCGAAGCCTCGCGCGCAGGTTCAAAGTCGTCCTGCGTTCACACCGAGCTCGCCTGCCTGTAGACGAGCTGCTCCCCCCCCTCAGTCAGTCAGTTAGCGAGCCAGTCGACCGCCGAGCCTCCCCTTCGGCGCTTCAGCTCTGCGTCGGCGTTTATAGGCGCTCCCTCGCGCCAGATTCGTCCGTCCGCTCGACTCGCAGCCACCAGCAGCTGAGCGAGGGCACCAGATTCATCACCAGGTGCGTGGACGCAGATGACGCCTCTTGGCGCTATTTACGCTGCGTCCGCGGCCTCGCGTGCTAACCGCCAGGTGTATTTATACAGCCCCGAGGCACGCTCTCGGGCTCCGTCGTTCAGCAGCTCGCTGCGCAGTTCGCTCTCAACCGCCAGAAGCGCCAGGACAGGACGCCATGGGCTGCCAGCAGTCGAGGGACAAGGACGTGGTCGGGTCGACGGCGCGCGCCGGCGGGCGGCGCGCGCGCGCGCGCGGCTCGGGCGTGCGCCGCAGCGACCGCGTAACGTTCCGGGACGACGTGACGACGGACCTGATCCAGCACAAGTACGTGGACGACATCAGCGAGTTCTTCGAGTTCGACGAGACCATCGGCACGGGCCACTTCGGCTGCGTCAAGCGCGCGGTGAGCAAGAAGTCGGGCAAGGAGTGGGCCGTCAAGGTCGTGCGGCTGCACAACGAGGTGGACAAGGACGCGCTGCGTAACGAGGTCAACATCCTCAAGCGGCTGCACCACCCGCACATTGTGCGCGTCATCGCGTCCTACGAGGACGCCGAGCAAATGTACATGGTCATGCAGCTGTGCAAGGGCAAGGAGCTGTACGAGCACCTGTACAAGGAGCGCCGCAAGTTCTCGGAGCACGAGGTGCGCTGCATCATCCGCGCGCTGCTCCGCGCCGTCGCCTTCCTGCACTCGAACTTCATCACGCACCGCGACCTCAAGCTCGAGAACCTGCTGCTCGAGAACGCGGACGTGGCCACGTCGCTCAAGCTGTGCGACTTTGGCCTCAGCACGCGCTTCAAGCGCGGCGAGAAGCTGCAGAAGTCGCTCGGCACGATCGACTACGTGGCGCCCGAGGTGCTGGACGGCGAGTACAACGAGAAGTGCGATCTGTGGAGCGTCGGCGTGATCTGCTATGAGCTGCTCACGGGCACCTCGCCGTTCCATGCGCCGACGATCGACGAGACCATGGGCAAGATCTTTGACGGCGTTCTGCTGTTCGAAGACTCGGTCTGGCTGGACATCTCGACCCAGGCCATCACGTTCATCAAGGCGCTCGTGAAGGAGGACGTCGACGTGCGGCTGTCGGCGGAGCAGGCGCTGGACCACCCGTGGCTGCGCGAGGAGAGCGCCGAGCTGGGCACGCCAAGCAGTCAGCGCCTGCGGAACAACAAGCAGCTGCTCCTGACCAACATGCTCAACTTCAGCCAGTTCCGGAAGATGAAGCAGACGGCGCTGCTGTCGGTGGCACTCGGCATCTCGGAGGACCACATCCAGCAGGAGATGGCAGCCGAGGTGTTCCACTCGATCGACCACACCAAGAAGGGCTCGCTGACGCGCGACGAGTTCTGCGAGTCGATGGTCGAGTGCGGCGTGTCCAAGGAGGACGCGTGCGAGCTCTTTTCGCGCATCAACCAGTCCAAGTCGGGCCAGATCAACTTCCTCGAGTTCATGGCTGCCGTCATGGACCAGCGCGACATTGGGCAGAACACGATCAAGGAGGCCTTCAGTCTGCTGGACGGCGAGAAGAAGGGCCGCTTGTCCATTGTCGGCCTGCAGGACGTGTTCAAGAACTCGATGGTGCCAGAGGACATTAAGGAGATGATCGCGTCGGTGGACACCAAGGGCGGCGGGTACGTGGACTTTGAGGAGTTCCAGGGCCTGTTCGAGCATCCCAAGTCCCCGCTGTCCAAGGTGGACGAGGAGAGCAGCATCGCTGGAAGCGAGGACGTGCGCAACACCCTCACGCAGAGCTTCACGACCACGGTGACGGACGGGAACGGCCGCAACTCGGTCGAGAATGGCGGCGTCACGCCTCGAGACGTGGAGGTCGCCGTCGAGCCTGCTCGCCAGGAGGTGACCAACGACGAGCCAGCTGCCGTCCCCGATAGCAGCAGCGCCAAGGCCGCAGCGAGCGCTCCGGTGGAGCGGGAGGAAGACCTGTCGACCATCAAGCGGCGGTCGTCGTCCAACGCACTGGAGGAGACGGCCGTGGCTCGCGCGCCGCTGGCGCCGGTCGTGTCGGTTGTAGTGGACGGCGCGAGGGACGACGAAGACCCGACGGCGCCCCGATAGCCAGCGGGCTGTTCTCCGGCGCCATAGATGCTGGCGGCGAGCTCAAATGCAGCTCGCGAGGGACAGGTTGCAGCGATGTCTGTGTGACGGGATGGGGTAATTATAACAAACGGTAAAATTCATTCTAAACCGTTCGTATGGCAAATATCGTTTGAAACGACAGTTGAAAGCCAAAACGCTCCCATTCCCGATACTAAAAGCAGCATGAAGGGCGACGAGATCGACGAGGACGAGGACTTCTCGCTGGACGACAGCGCGTCGGACACGGACGACGACGAGGCCTTCTCGGCGGGCGAGGAAGCGGAAGACGACGGCGATGACGACGACGACGATGACGGTGACGGCGAAGGTGACGCGCCGCTGAGCGACGAGTCGGACTTCGACGACGCGCCGAAGCGGCCGGCCAAGCGCGCCAAGACGGCCAAGGCGTCGCCGCGCAAGAAGGCGCCTGCTACCAAGGCCAAAGCCAAGGCGCCGGCTGCAGCGGCTGGCGCTGTCAAGAAGTCGGCGGCGGGGCGTCTGACGAAGGCGAAGGCGCCGGCTGTGAAGCCATCGCCCACGCCGGCGGCCAAGACGCCCAGCGCCGGGAAGAAAGCTCCACCGCCGGCACCAGCGGTGGCTCCTATCAAGGCCGGAGACGCGGAGGGCGTCGTGCTCGACTACATGCGCAAGGCGAGCCAAAAACTGTCTGATGTGGTCTACGTGGTGTCCAGATCGCTGACTGCGCGTACCGTTCCCACAGACGAATCGGCCGTACAGCATGCTGAACGTGTTCGAGAACCTGCACCGCGCGATCGCCAAGCCGTCGCTGACCAAGCTGCTGGACAAACTGGTCCACAGGTGCGCTGTCCATGCATTGGCCGAGGCTCCTGGCCTGTTTCGAGCTCTGCCACTGCGCTAACCGCTGTGTCGGTCGGCGTCCGATGGACTGTGGAGCAGTGGCGAGCTCAAGAGCAAGACGTACGGCAAAGCCGTGATCTACTACCTGAACCAAGACCAGCTGCCTGCGCCGTCCGAGGAGGAGCGCGCGCGGGTCGAGGAGCGCCTCAAGGAGGTCGAGGGCGAGTGCGGGAAGGTCGAGCAGGAGCTCAAGGCGGCCGAGGCAGCGCTAGCGAGCGTCAACTCGCAGCTCTCGGATGCCGATCTAGAGGCCAAGCTGCGCGAGCTGTCGGAAGAGGCCGAGACGCTGGCGAGCAAGCTGGAGACGCTCGAGCAGCCGGGCCGCGCGCCTGTGTCGCCCGGCCGCAAGGACAAGCTCAAGCGGCGCTTTACCACTCTCCGCGTACGTTTACAATGCTCGGTCGCATGGGCTTCAGAGAGAGAGACCCCAGTGTTCTCATGCACGCGTCGTGTCCGCAGTCAGCGTGGGTGGCGCGCAAGCGGATCGCAATGGACGCGGTGGACCAGATCGCGGACGGCATGGAGAAGAAGCCCAAGGCGGTGATGGACCTCTGCGGCATCGAGTCGGACGCCGACGCCGGCGTCAAGGAGATCCCCAGTATTTAAAAGCAATGTTGCGGTCGGCACAACTCGCCACTACGTGTCTGCATGAGCCGCTGTAGGACTGCGAGCTGCTACTTGTACAGCCGCGCGCGCCGCTCGGCCCGCTCGCGCTCGCCGCGCTCCTTCATAGACGTGCGAGCCCACGAGTCAGCGATGTAAGTGAACACTTCGCACATGTGAAGCCGTCATCCACGTACCTTGATGCACTTGCGGTACCGCTCAAAGAACTCGCGGCATCGGTCCGGCGCTTCCGGGTTGGCTATCACACAGCAAGCAGCGCCGCCAGCACAGTCAGTACGTGTGGGTCACGGAAGCTAGGCGCGGCCTGGAGGCTCACAGGTGAGGCACTGGAGCGACTCGCGCTGCATCGCGGCGCATTCCTGCAGTGTCAGTCCTTCGTCAGAGATGTGCGTCCGCTCGCTGGGGTCCCGATGGGATGATCAGCCAGCGCAGAAGTAGTAGTGATAGAGCAGCAGCGAGGGGCAGGGGGAGCGTACGCCGAGGTCGATCTTGCTCGTGACGCGACCCGACATGGCGAGGCGAGCTCCTTGTTGCCTTGCTTGGGCTTTTCAGCGCAGATTCATCATGGGTGAGGGTAAATTTGAAGACCGCATTTCTATCTGAACCTCCCATCCTGAATTGTGTAAAATAGTCGTGAGACTATATTTGAAGTTTTTCACGATTCAAAATACTATTATACAAAAAGTAAGCAAAAAAATCGACCCAATTCAAAATTGAATCGATAATAGTGCTAAAAAAACAATTGACATGTATAGTGGTCCACTATAGATTTTTGAATTGGGTTCAGTAAGACCTATTTTGCAAATACATTATAAAGAAATCATCACGTGATTCCAGTATGACTCCGTTTTGAATCGTGAAAACCTTCAAATAACGTCGGCCGACGTTTTTACATAATTGAGGATGGGAGGTTTCACGTGTCGCGCATTAAATTAAAGATTACTGGTTATTATGCACGTGCTCGTGTGCGCAATACTAAAACTCTCTCTTCAACCACATCGACCGGAGTAACTATCCGGAAATCTGTACTGTACGCTGGAAAATCAGATATCAGTAGAATCTGCACGACATCTGCAACGACATGATGTATCCACACAAATAGCTACTTCCTTCGTTTCACACCGCGGGAAGAACCGGAAGTCAGTCGTCACAATGGTGCAGGCCCGCGATCGAGTTAACCTTCAAGGTGCTCGGCCGAAACTTCATCGCGCCAAGGACCGCGTTGTGGACTCTCTAGATAACGAGTTGGTTATGTCGTTTGTGCAAATCCCTTCCCTTCTATCTGAGATCCAATAACGCAACCACGGGATAATCCTCGACCTCGACCTCGACCAACATCGACACTTTTTGCGCGAATTTGTGGCTCTTGGGGATAGTGTCAATATCCAACCACATCTTCAGCCTTTGTTGAGGCTTTGATTGTGCCCACTCAAAGCACGGCAAGTACAATGGTGTTATTCTCTGTCTACTGGGGCAAGCTAGCAAAGGACAAAACGTCACACTTGCAGCGGCGTTTCCGAATGTCGAGAATTAGCGCAACATCCTCTGGTTCCACGAGTTCTGCATCCGCACTGGTATCCAGCTGACCAATTTACTGTCGTTCTGCGACTGGGGCTGCATAACAGCCTTATTGTAAGTATGTGGTGGTGGTTGAGCCATGCTTCGATACCGTGCACATCCTGCGCATCGTCAAGCGTCCATTTTGCAGTCGTGGGCGTTTAATGGGGAATTCTGCGTGGAAGATCTTGCGCGATGCAACTCGACCTGATCACGCAAAGGCGATCGACGGGCTACGGGCATAGTTCAGCGAAGATATGGGTAACTACGTCGCTGTCATCAATCCAGCACGCCGGTGGTACCATTGAATGCTCGCGAGCTTTAACTGGATCGTGCCGTGCTTGTTTTCATTCATGCGTCGGTCGAATCTGTACAGCCAGCGGTAAACGTTAAAGTAACCAAGGCGACGATTGTTGACAAGAGTGGATCCGCAGAGCCACGACGACCTGCCCATTCGTTCAGCGAACTTGGACCCTTATCGCCAGTGAGTGTTGTAGTTGGAGGTGGGAACGCTTGTGATAGCGTAGCTGCTGAGCACGCTGCTCAAACGCCTGAGAGATCGTTGTAAGGACGAAGAACCGGCGTCTGTAGCCGTGCAGAAGAGAGTTTAGTTTACAGTGAGCGGAGAGGATGGTCATTGTGCCATGCCCGCGACCCGGCGTCCGCCATCGTGTTGAACTCTCCAGGAATGTGACGAGCTGTATACACAAAGGCGTACTGTAACTCTGCCAATGACAATACTCAGTTGAGCATCTGCGCCGACTTGTTTGGGTTTGAACGCTTTGTCGCCCAAGCGACCGCGCTCGTATTGTCGATCCAGAAGCACACACATGTTGACGACGGCTTGGCTCTGGTGCCCAACACGGTCCCCATAGTAAGGCAGCGAGCGTCGCACTCAGGCAATCGCGCACTGAAGTGGGTGGAGAGCTCGTATAAAAAACCTCATTCACCCATAACAATTGACTAAAGGGAGGCGACCGAGCGTCGAGTGGGAGAAACTTCTCGGTCGTTAGATTCCGCAGTGCGGCGAGTCCGAAAGGTCGAACCCGTCCCCCTACGTGGTCTAGCTGGCAAGGAACTAGGAGCAGAGGCTTACTTCGGGGTTAGACTCTTCGAATACAGACGGCTACGACGTTCTGGGAGTGCCAGCTCCCCTAGAAGGTCTACTAGAGCGAAACCCACTACACGCACGTAAATGGAGAATGACGCGTCAGCGACTCCAAAAGAAGTGGCGCTACTAGCTTCAAATGGAACCCGAATGAATTCCTTCAGCAGTGGGGCCAGGGCGATCAACTCAGTGTCCGACGTGCCTATGTACACATGACGTGTAGGCTTGGCGACCCGACCAAAGCGAGAGACTGGAATCGAGATGAACTTGCTGTCGTTCAATAGTATGGCGCGAAAGCACTTGAGGTCATCGAGCTGCCCTCTGTTCAGTGTGAACCGACAATGTCGAGGTAAGGCTGATCCAAACCCACGCAACCGCTCAAAGAACGCGCGCGCAGCAGGAAAATACGATGTGACGAAGCGGAGGCTCCCGAGCAACTAGTTCATGGTCACACCAGTGATATGGCCATTATTGAGAACATCTTCAACAAGGTGCTAGGTGTTTTCTTTCTTGTCCGAAGGAATAGATACCTCCCCACGTTCGATCGACAATTGCCATCTCCAGGCTCGTAAAGGTGATTGACGATCGAGCCTGCCAAGGTTGTAGGATGCTGGCGATCCACACCAACCAAAGCCGCAAGCGATGTCGATGACGAGTATTTAGTAGAACCGGAAGGCGAGCATGTGCGTTTGGCCTTCGTGTACTGGAACGTGTCGAAACCCCACCGATTCATCGCCCATCATAATGCGCACTGGCTGTGACGGACTGTTGCTGCGTAGCTCGTGAATGCGCTGCGCAATATCTTAAGGCGGGTTGTAGGAGATGCTGGGATATTTTGAGCGGTCAGTGAAGTAGTTCATCGATGCTTTGTCAGGGTAGGCGTAATCGTTGATGATGAGAATCGTGTCCTACTGGCCGTCTAATGCTACAACTGCCAGCGAGCTGACAAATATCTCTGACCAGAGTTAGAGAAGGAATTCCGAAAAGCTTGGGCTGAGACCGCGATAGTGTGTTACGATGTAGACGCGTACCTCCGACAGTAGGTTATCGGGACTAAAGTGCCGACACCGACGAGAGAAACACTTGCCATCGCTGCCGCCGTGACAACCCGCATTTGAAAGGAATTTCATCCACAGCTTTTGGTTACCTTGTCGAGGCAGCTGATCTATGGTACGCTGCGGAACCTGACTGTCGCCTGGCGTAGCTTGCGAATGCGTCTGGACAGGCTTCTGTGCGACTCCTAGTGATTGCGCAAGGTAATTTTGCACCAGGACTGTACCAGTCGGGCGAGGACGGTCTAGAAACAGATCGCGCACCACCAAAAACGAATTGTCGTTGCGCAAGAATTCACCCTGCACTCTTAACGCTGCCTCAAAGCCTCGAGTCACCAACTCGCTTCTGAATCGGCCGAGTTTCGAGTTGATCCGCCCGGCAAGCGACTCACACATGCGCGTGTCTGACTGTTACAAGTCTGAATACTCCTAATTAAATGACGTCGCGGCACAAATGAAAGGTGCGGTTGTCGCTTTGTAGAACACGTCGGTAAATATGCATAAATATGAGTAGCGAGTCCACGATGTCCGGGAGCTGGAGCGACATGGTCGGTGCCGGGAGCGGTTGACGGCGCGAGAAGTCGGCCATATCAATACTCGGGGTGCCAAGTAGTAGCTCGCGGCTAGTCGCTCGGCGCAAGCGCATCGCGGAGAGACCGCGGGAACCAAAGCTGAAGTAAAAAACTGCGCGGTGAGCTGAGGGAACCGCCAGGAATTGCGTGGTTGGTAGATGTTGAACACATTTGAGCAGAGATTAACCCTTTCGCGATCATACGGTCCTTTTTCGACCATTCAGTATAGTAGGATGGAGATGTCCTGCAGATGTGATGGGCTTCACCGAATACTTTAATCAATATATTGTTCTGTACTGTCTGCAGAAAAAGAATCTCGTATCAATATATGGTACAACCAATTCGGGGTGGAAAATACCGTGTATTGCGAGATGGTCTTTTTTGGGCCATTTCATTTTCAAATGACTGAGATTTGTATAGTATAATTAGTGACTTCGTTCGCAAAAGGGTTAACGGTCTTTACCTTTTAGAGTCGGATACGTGATGGCGTCATGTACACGGCGGACAGTCGAAATGCAGCGCCTCGCGTTTCTTCAGGTGAACAAGTCTGCAGCGAATCGGGATGGCTGTGTAACGGGACGTGTCAGCGCGCGCCGCTGTCATACACCAGCTGTGGAGCCGCGCTGTGCTCGGGCAGGTGGCCTGATGGTGAAGCAGATGGAGAGCGATGCGCCGGTGCGAGAGGCCGGACGGACAGTACCGTGAGCGTCAGCACATCGCGCCCCGTGGTTCTACAAGAAGATGGGCAGAGTGCCGCCAGCCGAACCGTGAAGCGACGCCGAGTGAGTACCTCCGGGAGGATCGCGGGAGTGAGTCTGTGGCCACTATACATGTAGGAGCGGGGGCCGCCGGGCTTCCCCGTGGACGTGCGGCTGCGAGGGTGCGCTGGGTAACGAGAGAGGGGATCCTGGAACAAAGGAGCGAATATCTGGACGACTGTAGGGGAGAGATGACGTGCAGCAGGCTGGGCGATGCCGCCGTGCGCAGTCTGGCACCAGGAGGAGCGGTCTTACTCGAGAACCGTCGCGCCTGCAGCAGGAAGCGAGGAGGAAGCGCAAGGGTAGAGCGGGAGGCCGCGAACGACTGAGGGAGAGACTGTGGACGAGAACGAGAGTGAATATATAAAGGGGTTCAGCTACCCCTAGGGCCATTACTGTGTTGAGTCGTCTAAGGAAACTGTGATGAAGCAACTTCGAAATTTTGGAGAAGTCCTGGGTCTCAGAATTCCCAGATCTGAGCGGGATCAGTTTTAGCCGAGAACAGCCACCACACCCCGGACACCTGAAGCCTCCCGGTGGAATACCAGATCCTGTCGAGTCCAAGTGCGTGTTGGGGAGCACCGAGGTGCTAGGGACATCATGCTGAGCATCGTTCAAGGATGCCGAAGCGAAAGCCCGGGAGGCGTGGTCACGGAGAACCCGGGCTCAGCATGGGGTTGCGCCGAGCGCTATTCGACTTTGTGAACCAGAAGCCGCGCGACCTCCGGGGCGCGTGAACCAAGGAAGCAGTAAAGCATGGAGGGGGCAGGACGCCAAGGCTAACGCGGTCAGAACAGCGACCAGGCCGGGACCACGCAGTATCCCCGGAACATTCGGGGCTCGGGGCGTGCCAACGGACCGTGAGACCTCGGTCCAAGCCTGCGGCTGAGATCACCCTGATCCCAGGAACCGGAGTGTCATCCCCGATACGCTGCGCGAGCTTGCAGTCGACCCCAGAAATCATCCAGTGGTCCAAGTTATGGCTACTCCCCAGCTGCATCCCGGATCCTTGATCCCGGGTCTGTCATCCCGGATCCCTGATCCCGGGTCTGTCATCCCGGATCCCAGTGTTTCCTCCCGGATCCCAGATCCCGGGTTTCATCCCGGATGCCTGGTCCCGGGATTCATCCCGGATCCCTGATCCCGGGTTTCATCCCGGATCAGCAGGGAGCCAGTTCGGAGGTAGAAGCGCGGCGGTCACGAGGTGACGACCGATGTAGCGACAACTGGCTCGAGGCCAGGGGCGCGCCAAAGGGGTCAGCCCTCGTGTAGCAGGTCTTTGCATGTGTTTTCTTTTCTTTTCTTTTCAATACACTTCAGCTTTTTCCTTAAAACACACAAGTGGCCTCGGGAACTTCGGAAGCAGAACAAGCCACGCGTGGCGGGTCTCGCCGCTGGAAGAGCGCGGACCCTCTGCGTCGGTAAGCGACTGCATCCTACCGGTGGAGACTCGTGCTCGCGCGGGCGTGATCCACCGTGTTATATTTTCACTGGTATACATTCCTCGGTATACTACGTATCGTGCCGGACGGGAGAGAAGCCCCGCCGTGCACAGAGGAAATCCGGTATCACCGGCGTGTTTTCCGGTCTAGCCGGTGTCTAGTGTT
>JAADXX010000477.1:0-22482 GCA_023338025.1 Phytopythium oedochilum | reverse complement strand
GGCGGCGTTGGGTCGCTCTGGACCGAGGTGCCGAGCCCTCCCCCGCTCCCGGCGCCTTTGCCTCAGCCGGCGCGACGAATGCGCGCCCGCCGGCTGTGGCTTCTACAGGTCGCTCGGGTTGTTGGCGTGATGGCGACCGAGCGCTCGGCCAATGAGTGTGCAATGCTCGCGGCCGAGCGCTTCATCGCGCAGATGCATCTTACCGCCGAGCGCTCGGCGATGCTGGAGGAGCTCGCGGTCGAGCGCTCCGCGATGCACCGCCAGCTCGCAGCTGAGCGCTCCGCCATGCTGCAGGAGCTCGCTGACGAGCGCTCCGCGATGCAACGCGAGCTCGCGGCGATGCAACTCGAGCTCAAGGCCAAGTCAGCGCTGGCGGCTAAGTATGAGAAGCGTCGAGCTGATAGCTGCCGCTACCAGCGCAAGCGTCGCGAGAAGGCTAAGGCGTAAAACAGCGTGAATATTCTCTCGTTTACCCCTTCGTATGTACTCAAAGCCAGAGCGCGTTAGGCGGCGCCCTCTTCGACCGAGGGCGGCGTCGACCTGCGCGGCTCGCTCGCTCGCTCGACCCGCCCGAGTGAGACGGCGGGGAGCGAGCGAGGCCGTGATGCATCCATCAATCCAACATGCAAGAAATCCAAAGGGCCCGCCGCTCTTCGCTCTTCGCTCTTCACTCTTCGCGCTTCGCTCTTCCCGGCGGCGCCTAGTTGAGGTCCTGGCCGAGGCGGATGGCGAGCAGCGTGTCGTTGTACTGGTTGAAGGCGTCCTGGATGTCGTCCTGCAGCTGCATGGCCAGCGGGATGAGCTCGACGTTGACCTTGCCGCCGATCTGCGCCGACGCGGCCACGCGCGGCTGCAGCACCTTGACGGCGTGGATCATCTCCTGCAGCTCCGTGTCCTGGCGCACGTCGCCCGCGGCGTAGATGATCTTCTGCAGCAGCTGGTGCACGAGCTGCTCGACCTCCTGCAGGTCGGCGTCGTTGAGCGGCTCGGCGTCCGCCGCGTTGGCCAGCGCCTCGCGCTCCTCCTCCTCCCAGCGCTTGCGCGCCTCGGCGTACGCCTCGCGCTCGGAAATGTCCTGCGTGCGCAGCGTCAGGTTGAGGAAGCGGTCCAGGTGGATGTTGAGCAGCGCGTCCGGCATCTGCGTCAGCACCTGCGTCAGGTACCGGTTCAGCTCCTTCTCGCGCTTGATGATGAACTTCTCCTCCTGGTTCTTGCCCATCATGGACGAGAACGGGTGCCGCTTGGGGAAGCGCGGGAACCACGGCGCGCGCTTGCCGCGGCGGCCCGACGCCGCCGTCTTGAGCTCCTGGTGCAGCGCGTTGAAGTCGTTGTAGCGCCCGCCCACGAGCCACGCCGTCTTGGACTGCTCCAGAATGTCGCGGCCCCACGTCACGCGCACCACGTACTCCGTGTACTCGTCGCCCCAGTTCTCGTCCTGCTGCTTGCGGTGGCCCAGCATCGTGCACGTCAAGATGCCGCCCTTGTACGGGATCGGCGGGCCCGTCGGGAACTCGTACAGCTTGTGCACCGGGTTCACCAGGTTGTCGTCGTCCGCCGACATGAGCGGGCCCTGCGGCATCTCGCCGCCCTCGCCGAACAGGTCGCGGCCCGCCTGCGCCAGCTGCTCCTGCCGCAGCGCGTCGCCCGCGACGGCCTCGCCCTCGATCTTGGCGTTCTCCTGCGCCATCCAGCTCAGGTCCGCGCTCTGCAGCGACTCGTGACCGACCATGGCGCCGGCCACGCCCACCGACCCGACCGCGCCAATCTGGCCCGCCTGGCCCGTCGACGCGTGCAGCGGCTCGACCGACCCGAGCTGCGCCGGGACCGCGCCAGCAGTGCCGGCGACGCCCGGGGTGGCGAGCGCGCCCGCAGTGCCCACCGCGCCCATCGTGCCCACCATGGACGCGCGCTTGGCGTCGTCGTACGCGTCAAGGCGGCGGAGCGCGTCCGCCTCCTCTTGGTGCGCGAGCGACGCCGCCTCGGCAGCCTGGGCCGCGTCCTGGGCCGCCAGCGCGGCCGCGAGCGCCGTCGACTGCGCGCGCTCCACGGCGGCGATGCGCTTCGCGTCCTGCCGAGCGTTCGCGTTGCGGTACGCGCGCTGGATGGCCGTGGCAGCGGAGCCGCGCTTGAGCGCGACGAGGCGCTGGCGCTCCTCCTCGTCCTTCTGCGCCTGCAGCTGGCGCTGGCGCTCCTCCTCCTCGCGCTGGAGCAGGAGGAGCCGCTGCTCCTCGGCGCGGCGCTTGGCGTCCTCGACCGCGAGGCGAGCCTTGCGGATGTGCTGCAGGCGCTGCACCAAGTGGCGCTGCGCTGCCAGCGCGTAAAAGGCCGTGTGCCAGCGCTTCTTGGCCGACTTCTTGCGCTCGAGCTCGGCGGCCGCGGCCTCATCCGCCAGGCGCCTGCGCAGCTTCTCGTCTTCGATCTGGTTCCGGCGCACCTGCGTACGCTTCCGGCCGAAGCGGCCGCGCACCATCGCCTGGAGCTTCACGGCCGCCTCGTTCTTCTTGGCAAGTTCCTGAGGCACGTACGGACCATCGCATGCACGTCAGTTAGCTCCACCACCACCACCACAACCGTCCTTCCAGCATCAACACAAGCGCAGTGGACAGCGCACGTACCCCAGCCATGCGCAGACGAGTGTTCTCGAGGAGCTGGCGGAACGCGTTGCCGGCCATGATGGCGCGCACAGCCGTCTTGAAGTGCTTGCGCGCGAGGGCCTTGCGGCGCTGCGTGTTGCGGTGCGCGTTGCGCGCGCGGATGAACTGCTTGCGCACCGCGAACATGCGCATGACCGCCTGCATCTTGACGATCGCGGCCTTGCGCTTCTTCGTGTACTCGTACAGCCAGAGGAAGGCGCGCTGGCCCATGATCTTGGCCGTCGCGTAGCGCCAGCGGCGACGCGCGAGCCACTTGCGCAGACGCGCGACGATCCACGGACCCATCTTCTTCATGTCGACCTTGAGCAGGGCGTCCAGGAGCGCGATCTTGCCAGTCTTGAAGAACACCTTGGTGCGACCGAGGCGGTAGGCGTCCGGGTCGACGCGGAAGGACCACAGCACGGCCTCCGTGAACGTGCGGTCGTTGTACGGCGAGAACAGCGGCACGACCGACGGCGGGAGCACAGGCTTGTAGATGCGGCAGATCTCCTCATACGCCACACGCGTGGGCAGACCGACCTTGAGCAGCTCGCACGTGGCAAGCATACCCGTGCAGCGCAGCTGGTCGACGACGTAGCCGTGGTCGAAGACGCCCGGCGCCATCGTCGGGTTCGGCTTGATGCAGCGGATGAAGTTGCATCGCGTCGCGTTCAGCGTCTCGACAAGCTCCTTCATCTGGTCGCAGAACTTGGCCGACACCGTCACCTTGTTGCGCTGCTGACTGCCGCTCGAGGCCGGCGCGTCCATCGTCTCCATGTCCGTCTTGAGCGAGAACATGTCCTTGACGAGCGACGAGTTGCTCGACATGACGAAGTCCTCCAGGTCCTTCGGGATCGTGTCGTTGTTCTTGTCGATGAAGTTCCCGATCATGTACGGCACGCGCGTGGCAAAGTGCTTGACGATGAACACGAACTTCTTGTCCTTCTCGTGCGGCGCCAGGAAGTGCGGGTGGCTCGCGTGCGTCTTGTGCAGCACCGCGTTCCACTTTTCGTCCGACGGCTGCGGCATCTTGGCCTCCTGGTCCAGCAGCGGCAAAATGCCGTTCGGCTTCATCGAGATCAGGTCGATGCACTCGCGGTTGTCGGGCCAGATGATCTTGCCCACGTCGATGCCCTCGGCCGCGAACAGCTCCTGCTCGGCGATGAACACCTGCTGGTTGAACGTCGCCTGCAGCGCCTCGTTGGCAAAGTTGATCAGCAGCTGCTCAAAGTCGTTCTGCTCGAACGACTCGAAGCCGAAGATGTCGAGCACGCCGATGAACGGCAGCGAGCTCGCGCCGTGGCCGAGCGCGCGGTTGATCTTGAACAGGATCCAGCGGAAGAGGTTGTTGTACATGGACTTGGCGATCGCATCGCGCACGTAGCTGCCCTCCTTCGCCGACCGCTTGATCGTGAACGTCTCCCCGCGCGTCGTGATCTCGCGCTCCTTGATGACGCGCATCAGGCTCGCGGGGTCCACGCCGAGCAGCGAGGCGCACGAGGTCACGTAGCGCTCGGCCTCCTTGGGCACCTCGCCGACGTCTCCCTCGGCCGTCTCGCGGTCCTTGAGCCGGATGTTGCCGAGGTGCAGCAGACCGGCGAGCACCGTCCAGACCTGCTTCTGCAGCGCCGTGTCGATGCCGACCGTGTCGAGCGCGCGCACGACCTCGTCGAAGAGCAGCTCGTCGTCGATGTTCGGGTCCGAGACGCAGCCGCTCTGGTTGAGATACGCGAAGTTGTCGACCGACTCGAGCTTGAGCTCGCTGGCCAGCGAGTCCGTGGCGCCCGAGAGCAGGAAGTAGAAGATGTGGAAGTTGCGCTCGCCCGGGATCTGCGCGACGACGCGGAACTTCTCGAGCAGGTACGTCTCGACGAAGGCGCCGACGAGCACGTTGGTCTTGGGCTGGAACTGCAGCTTCATGAACTTGCCGAAGCGCGACGAGTTGTGATTGCGCAGCGTCTTGGCGTTGCCGAACGCCTCGAGGATGGGGTTCGTGTCCCAGAGGCGCTTGTCGAGCTCCTGCGCAATGTCCTGCTCCTCCTGGTGGTTGGCCTGCGCGATCAGGTGCTCGCGCGACGTGAGGTACCGCAGCACGATCTTGGACGTCTCGGTCTTGCCGGCGCCCGACTCGCCCGAGATGACGATCGACTGGCAGTGCGCCGGCTCGCGCAGCGCCATCTGCTGGAAGGCGACCTCGGCGATGGCGTACGGGTGCGGCGGCCGGTCGCCCATCTGCGTCTTGATGTAGTCCTCGACCTTGGGCTCCACGACGCGCACGAGCGGGTTGACGGCCACGAGCACGTTGGCCATGAGCGTGTACGGGCGCAGGTTGTCCGGCTTGGAGCGCGCGTGCAGGTTCTCGAGCACGCCGGCCTCGTGGATGTAGTACAGACTCGTCATGTCGTCCACCACGCGCGGGTTGACGCGGTACACGTCCCCGATGTCGCGCAGGTCGATCTGCTCGCGCCCGTAGCGGCCGTGCACCGTGAGCACGAGCCCCTTGGCCGGGTCCGCGTCCAGGTGGACGACCTCGACCACGCGCCACACGCGCTCCGGATCGGGCACCCAGATGTGCGCGCCCGGCTCCACCGGCGTCTCCTTGAGCGCGGCCAGCACCTCCTGCGTGTTGCGGCGGCGCAGCGACGTCTGCGCGCGCTTGCGGTTCTCCAGCACGAGCCGCTGCGCCACGCTCAGATTCGACACGTCCACGGGCGCGCCGCTGTGCGGCGTGAACCGGTCGTACGACGGCAGCGCGCTCGAGGGGATGACCCCCACGCGCCCGTTGCCCGCCATGCTCGCGCTGCTCGGTCCTGCTGCTCCTGCTCCTTCGGCGGCGGCGGCGGCTTCTTCTCCCGCTCGACTTCTGCTCGCTTCGCTTCTGATCGCTCGCCCTTCGCAGATTGCGTCGCGACGGCCGACAGAGAGACTTTGCGGTCGGTCGCGCGCTTGTCGTCGAGAGAGGGGGGAAGCCTTTCTCTTCTCCGTCCTTCCGCCCCGTCGAGGCCACGCGGATACTGCGCGTGCGAACGACGGACGCGCCGACGACGGCCGTGGGGTTTGTAGGGGGGGTTCTCCCGGCTTCAAGCCGGTTTACGCAACCGGTGTGTACCGGCGCTCCAGTTGAATACCGGCAGAGACGGTATTGGACACGAATGCATTCTTTTGGATAGGAACTGATACCGGTAATCTGGTCATGTCTTTCGGTTTCAGGAATGATTGTCGTACCGATTGAGAAAACCGGTAGTGGGCTCGATTCACGGTACATCGCGTGGTACACATACTGCGACATGGTGCAGCTGCGCGTGGTTTTGCTCCTTGACGTCATAGACGCGGGAGTGACCGCGCAGTGTCACCCAAGCGGACTTGCAGGCTCGCGACCGAGTATTCAGACCCTTGCATCACGAATATCCGTTGATACTGCGTGCTTGAAATATATCCGTCCCGACACAAGCTAGGTCTAATCCATTTCACACCTTTGAGAACTCATATGCTCACACGGTCGCAATGGAGAGCCTTCCAGGCGTCCCGTCACTCGTCACTCGCGCGAATCTTTTCCCCCGTTTGACCCGATTGCTTGCTTCGATCTTTTTCTACCGTGAAGCAATCGATCCGTTGGCGATCGATCCTTTGGCGGCCACGCGCCATTCCCTCTTTTGCGCCGGCGAGCAAGCACCAAGCCGCAGCTTCCTCCCTCCCTCCCCCCGTCTCCCCGCCCGCGACCGCCATGGCCAAGCTCAGCATCAAGAACGTGGACGTCAAGGACCAGCGCGTGCTCATGCGCGTGGACTTCAACGTGCCGTTCGCGTCGGACGGGTCGATCTCCAACACGCAGCGCATCGACGCGGCGCTGCCGACGATCCAGTTCGCGCTCGAGCACGGCGCCAAGGCCGTGATCCTCATGTCCCACCTGGGCCGCCCGGACGGCACGCCCAAGGCCAAGTACTCGCTCAAGCCCGTGGCCGCCGCCGTGGAGGCCAAGCTCGGCCGGCCGGTGACCTTCCTGTCGGACTGCGTCGGCGCCGAGGTGGAGGCCGCGTGCGCGAGCCCGGCGGCCGGCAGCGTCATTCTGCTCGAGAACCTGCGCTTCCACGTGGAGGAGGAGGGCAAGGGCAAGGACGCCGAGGGCAACAAGGTGACGGCCTCCAAGGAGAGCGTCGCCGCCTTCCGCGCCAGCCTCAGCAAGCTCGGCGACGTGTACGTGAACGACGCGTTCGGCACGGCGCACCGCGCGCACAGCTCCATGGTGGGCGTGGCGCTGCCGACCAAGGCGGCCGGCTTCCTGCTCGACAAGGAGCTCGTGTACTTCGCCAAGGCGCTGGACAACCCGGAGCGGCCGTTCGTGTCCATCCTGGGCGGCGCCAAGGTGGCCGACAAGATCCAGCTCATCATGAACATGCTGGACAAGGTGGATGAGATGGTGATCGGCGGCGGCATGGCCTTCACGTTCAAGAAGGTGATCAACAAGATGGAGATCGGCAGCTCGCTGTACGACGACGAGGGCGCCAAGATCGTCGAGGCGATCGTGGCCAAGGCCAAGGAGAAGAACGTGCAGCTGCACCTGCCGACGGACTTTGTGATCGCCGACAAGTTCGCGGCCGACGCGGCGCACAAGGTCGTGACCCAGGAGGAGGGCATCCCGGCCGGCTGGATGGGCCTGGACGTCGGCCCCAAGTCGCAGGAGGCCTTCACGACGGCCATCCTGCGCGCCAAGACCATCGTGTGGAACGGCCCGGCCGGCGTGTTCGAGTTCGACGCCTTCGCGCAGGGCACCAAGGCGGTCATGGACGCCGTCGTGCAGGCCACGGCCGGCGGCGCCACGAGCATCATCGGCGGCGGCGACACGGCCACGTGCTGCGTCAAGTTCGACACGGAGGACAAGGTGAGCCACGTGAGCACGGGCGGCGGCGCCAGCCTCGAGCTGCTCGAGGGCAAGGTGCTCCCGGGCGTGGACGCGCTCTCGAGCGCTTGAAGCGTCGCGAGGAGTCGCTGCAGCGCACGGCCGAGCGCATAAGCGCGAGCATGAGGAGGGGGCGCTTGACGGTTGGATGAGATGGCCAAGAAAAAAATGTAATTGGATTCTGTTTCGTACGTACGTTGTGTTGTGCGTGTGTGTTGTTGAGATCATTTGACTCGGTCTCAGTATGCGAGCAACTTCAACGACAACGCATTCTTAGCTCGGATCGCGCGCCTCACAACGACAAGAACAAGACGCGTCGAGCTTATACCCTCTCTATGTATAGGCGGCGGCTTTGAGCCAGGCAACGGACGCAACGACTCACTCAAGGAGGCAAAAGCGCCAGCGGCACGGCGTGTCGAAGGTATTTACCATGGGAATCATACACAGCAGCGCGAAAGCAGACACTACACACGGCACGCCGCCGACGAGAGCGCGTCGGCGGCGTGATCCATCCGGCGCGACGCCGATGGAGCGGCGGAGGCGACCGCCGCGGGCTTGGATGCATTAATAAAAAGAGCGGAGCGCCACACCGACGACAGACACCGAGGGGGCTGGCCGACGCTTGCCGATCGATCGGTCCAGTGGAGGCGGCTCCGGCTTAGACCTCCGTGGCCGGGTACGTGCTCGGGTAGCTCATGTTGTCGAAGCCCGTCATGGCGCCGTAGTTGGAGTACTGCTGGGTCGACTCGGCGAACTCGCGCGCCGCCTTGCCGTTGTTCCACTCCTCCATCTCGCGCTTGTAGCGCGCGCGGTCGGCCTTCTCCTTCTCGACGAAGGGCGCCTTCTGCTCGTCCGTGGCCTTGGACCAGGCCTCGCCCAGCTGCTTCGAGATCTCCGTGTTCTTCATGTCCTGGTGCTCCGCCTTGATGCGCGGGCGCATCACCTGGCTGTAGAAGAGGAACGCCGACGAGGCGCGCTTGGGGGCGTCAGGGTGCTTCTTGGCGCGCTTGTTGGGCACGCGCAGCGGGCCGTCGTAGTTGGCCATCTCCTCCTCGTAGCGCTGCTTGTCGCTCTCGGCCTCGCGCTTCCACGGCTCCTTGTCCTCGTCCGTCATCTTGCCCCAGGCGTCGGCGATGGCGCGCATAATGTCCGTCACCTTGGCGTTCTCGGGCAGCTGCGATTTGATGTGCTCGCGCTTGGCCATCGAGAAGAGGATGTACGGCGACTTGCCGCGCTTGGGCGCGCCCGGCGCCTTCTTCTGCAGCCGCTTGCGCTTCTTGCCGTCCTTGTTGAGGCCGCCCCAGGACGCCCCTGCATGATCCGACGCGGCGCCAAGAGGTTCCATACTTGCTCGCGGACGCGGCGGCTTTCTTTTCTCTTTTCTATGCGTATACTCAACTCGAGCAAAATCGGAGACTGCGGGATAAACTATACCATACAGAACTCCAAACTGGCCCTCGCGCGCGCTGGAAACGGCCGCGGAGGGTGGGTCATTCCTCCCGTCTGTGCTCGCATTTCAGGGCTTGAGCGAGGGAGAACATAGGGAGGGGCGACGTGCACTTCTGCGTGTTTCAAACTGATTTTTATGAGAGAGACGTTTAAAACAGATCGTTCAAACTTGCCAGCCAAAGCGGTGATTGGTCTATCCAAATATTGAGGTGCTCGGATTGGGCAGTCCTTCGCGCTCAAATATTTCAAGCAGTCTCTTCGCTGTTTAAAACTGTTTTCGAGCAGACGATTTGCCGAAGTCAAAAGCCGTTTTGTCCAATCAATGCGCGCGAGCTCTCGGGTTTCGGATCTTTTCTCTGCCGCGAAAAGAAATGCGCAAAGTACAGAACGATCCGCTCGAGTGACATGGTGTCAGTGACACCTGGGCGTTTCTCCCGTCGTTTTTATCCAATCCGAAGCGTTCAAGTCTCATTTAAACACCCAATCAAAAGCCGAAGTGGGTCTCTTTTCAGCCAATCAACAACGCCACTCCCACTGGTCGCCCACCATTCTCACCAACAACAAAGGGAAGCCCAACCGACCGCCCGACCAAGCGACCAACGCGACCGAGATGGCCAAGCACCACCCGGACCTCGTCATGTGCCGCAAGCAGCCGGGCGTGGCGATCGGGCGGCTGTGCGAGAAGGACGACGGCAAGTGCGTCGTCTGCGACTCGTACGTGCGGCCCTGCACGCTGGTGCGCGTCTGCGACGAGTGCAACTACGGCTCGTACGCCGGCCGCTGCATCATCTGCGGCGGCCAGGGCGTCTCGGACGCCTACTACTGCCGCGAGTGCACGCAGCTCGAGAAGGACCGCGACGGGTGCCCCAAGATCGTCAACCTCGGCTCCTCCAAGACCGACCTCTTCTACGAGCGCAAGAAGTACGGCTTTAAGAAGCGATGATCCGCATATATAGGATAGCGACTCGAATACACTCCACACTCTGCTATACGCGACCGCCTTGACTATCGATAGCAGCGCTCAGGTCGCGGCCGAGCTTGCGCGGCGCGAGAGGAACGCGTGGCGCTGCTTGAGCTCGGCCAGGCGGCGCGCGAGGTCCTCGAGGTCGCCCTCGCGCTTGGCGAAGTCGTCCGTGAGCCGCGCCGAGGCCGCGAAGCCCTCCTTGCCGCGCAGCTTGGCCGCGCGCTGGCGGTGCGCGTCGCGCTCCTTCTTGGCGCGCGCGAGCGCGTCGCGGTTGGCGCTGAGCGCCTCCTCGAGCGCGGCCGACTCGCGCTTGAGCGTCTGGCTCTCGGCCAGCACGAACTGCAGCTTCTCCTTGAGGTGCGTGAGCACCTGCACCGTGCTCGTGGTCTTCTTGCGCAGCTTGTGCAGCTCCTCGTTGCGCTCCTCGATCTTCTCGTTCAGCGTCTGGTTCTCGATCTTGAGCTGCTCGAAGTCGATGAGGTGCAGCCCCTCGGCCAGCTGCTCCTTGGCGTGCAGCTGCTGCTCCAGCTTGCGCAGGTGCGTGCGCAGGTTGATGTGCTTGAGCCGCACGCGCTCCACCTCCTGGTCCTTGTGCAGCTCTGCCGCCTCGAACTGCGCCACCACGCGCTTCGCGATCGGCTTACCCGTGCGCAGGCTCTCGGCGCTGCGCGCCACCTCGCGCTTGAACTCGACGAACGCGTCCTGCACCTCGCTCACCTTGGCCTCCTTCTCGTCCAGCCGCGCCTGCAGCTCCAGCGCCACCTTGTCGTACTGCGCCTGCGCCGCCGCCGTCTGCGCGCGCACGTCGTGCGCGCTGCGCAGGCACTCGAGGTACCGCTTCGTGTTCTCGCTCGCCGAGCTCTTGTCCTCGCGCCGCGCCGGCTCGGCGCCGCCGCCCGCGGCCCCGGCGCTCGTCTCCTGCACCTTTTGCAGCAGCGCCGCCGCCTTGCGCTGCAGCCTGCGTATCCCGACCGCCATTACTCCGACAGACCAGATACAAGAGCGTCGAGAGCGACAAGAGAGAGAGACCCACTTGAGGTTGCGCTGCTGGAACTCGTCGCGCCGCTCCACGGCCTCCGAGATGGCCGCGCGCAGGCGGGCCGCCTCGGCGCGTGCGTCCTCCTCGTCGCCTGGGCCCTCGTCCTCCTCCCGCAACGGCTTCACCGGCGTCGGCGTCGGCATCGAGTCGAGGCCAGGACTGATCGCCATCGGCTCCTTCCTTCCCGGCTGCTGCTAGCGGCGGCAGCGGTCGAACGGAGGCTCGACAGGCCGCGAGCGACCGAGAAACGGACCGGCAGCTCCGTCGGCGACTATATTTACGCCGAGCGCTTGCTCTGAAGGTCCGACAGGAGGCGCAGACGCCACGCGCTCTGCGTCTCGGCGGCTTGAGCTCCGTCGGTCGGCTGCTCGACCAACTCCACGCGAAGGCAGCGGCCGATACGCTGCAGTAGGTCCGGCGCGATGAGGCTCTCGACAGACGCGGCCGTGGCTGGAGGAAGGCTCTGATGCAGTGCCTTCATTGCCAAGGCTTCCACTTTGGCAGAGGCTGCGATGGATGTCGCGACAGCCTGAGAAGAGGGCGAGTAGGCCGAGCACAGCAGCGAGTACTCGTCCCCGTGGACTTGGAGGTGGAGATGGAGCACCAGGTAGCGGCCGTCGACGCCTACGGTCGCCCCCATCCAGCGCTGCACCACGCTCGACGCCTCGAATGCGCTGTCGATACCGCTGTCGCGATCTCCGCGGTGGTTCATGAGCCGATCCACGCACGCTGACACCTGCTCTCGGTCAAACGCCAAGGTTGGGCGAGCGAAGGCGGCGTCGAATTCGTCCTGCCGTTGGTGGAACTGGTCGGCAGAGTCGCTGCTCCGCTTGGAGACGTGGACGAACGAGCTGAGGTGAGTCATGACGGTGGACCGTGGCAGTTCCCCAGTAGCCTCCAACGGCTTCAGATCACCACCAACGAGCTGGAGAGCGAGGTCCTCGGGCAGTCCCAGCATCGCAGCCAGTGTCGCCGGCGGCAGCTCCAGGAAGCTCGAGGCGCTCGTGCTCGGCTCGTACAGTTCGATGCGCACGGACGAGTCCTTATCCAGGTACATCGCTAGCACCACCTGCGTGTCGTCGACGGCGCGTACTGCCTTGAACAGCAGCTCTCTGTCTAGACTGCGTCCTTGCTCCCGCTTTGCAGGAACTGGGGGAGGAAGGAAGTACTCGCTCAGGTATAGCCGACTGCAGCGTCCGTCTCGCCGTTGCTCGATGCCCACGTGCTCGATCACCACCTGTGCGAGCTCGCGCTGCCGCTCCTGCTCGACATCCACAGGATCAGCGTCCACAACACCAACGTGCAACAGCTCCACCCTATCGCCGACCACGTGGAGCAAGTCGACGGACTCCAACACGAGCGACAGCCGCTCGCTGGTGGCGCACACGTATGCGTCGATGCGCCATCGACGACGCTCCTCCTCGCCTAGACTGGAGCTGAGGCATCGACCCGCGACGTCGAAGAAGGTGAGGATCACGCGGCCGCAGCCGGCGATCACCTTGGCTCGAGACAGCACCTTGACACCTCGCTCAGCGGCGTGGTCGATGAGCTTGACGGCGTTGGCCTCTGCGTCGCCCTCGAACGCGCGAGTGACCGGAGTCGCCTTGTGCTTGGCGAACAGCCGATCGCGCAGGAAGACGACTCTCAGATCTCGACGGCGCCTCCGTTGCTCGCGTTCTCGGCATTCACGCAGCATCAATGCAGTCGGCACTGGCGGTGAAGGGGCTTCAGGCTCTCGGTCGACGAGCAATAGCTCTGTTCGCGCTTCGATGATGTGGCATATGAGCGCCTGGACGCTGGAGGAAGAGATCAGAGAGGCCTTGTCGGGACCCACGACCTCGCGGAGCTCACGGCGGCCGTCAATGACTGCGGTCGCGTGGCTGCTGGCCGACGAGTGGTAGACGTGGAACGTGACAACGAGCACGTCCTCCTGCAGCACGCGGTCCGTTGGCACCAGCGGCACGAGTCGCTCGCGGATGACGACCTTCATCAGCACTTGGACGACCACCAGCTGTCCGTTGGCGCGGTGCGTGCCGCGGTGAACCAGCTCCTCCTTGTCGTAGTTGAAACACCACTTGGACGGACGTGGAGCCGTGTAGTCTGCGTCCAGCATGACGTCCTCCCGCTCTGGCTCGTCTTCATCCAGCAGCACAACGCACGACTGCGCGATTTTAGCCTCCAAGTCTGTCGGTTTAGTTGGCACGACCGGCGCATGGGCGTCTTGTGAGATGATCAGACCGCTTCGGAGTTGTCGAGGGACTCGAAGGGATGGAATGACGCCCCCGGGGAGGCGCGCGATGACTCGGACAGCTTCGTCGTGGCTTCCGCACCACTCAAAGGCGGACCGGACCAGTTCACGACTCATAAGGACGCGCTGCTTGGTCGACGCCCTCGCCCACGACCGGTTCTCCTCCATCCACGTCTCGATCTCGCAGTCGCGGATCCTCAGCGCGTGCTCCGCGCACGTCTCCGGCTCGAACACGCGGAACAAGAGCCCTTGCTCCGCCACGTCCACCTCGCAGGACTCGACCTGGACGTACACACGCACTCGCCTGGTTGCCTTCGGCACGTGCTGGTGTGGGACAACCGAGTGCGGCAAGGCGGCTGGGAAGCGCGTCAATACGCGGCGAACCACCAGTCCAGTCACGCGTCTAGCGAGGCGAGGACTCTGTTTGGTCGGTTGACTGGCGAGCCCCACGTCTCCTTCCTCACTGCTGGCGTCGCTCTCGTCCTCGGTGTCGTCCTCGTCCGTGTCAACGCTGAACTTGAACCGAAACACCCTCGCGACGCATCGCTCGAGCTGCGTTTGGCTGGTGAGCCGCGTCACCCGCACGAAGTCTTGCAAATCCCGTGTCTTCAGCGACACGACCAGCCGCCGACTTGACTGCGGATGGTACAGTTGAGCTGCGAACGACTGGTCCACGTGCTTCTCCACAACCGAGAGCAGCCATAGCTCTCGAGCGTCTTTGATGCCGCGACGGTAGTCTCCTTGACGTGGCAATCGAACGGCGCGACGCACGAGCACGCGGCCAGGAGAACTCTCCTTGGTCCGGACGCGTATCCTGACACTCAAGGCACCGGCGCTAGACTTCCCATCTGCACCGGATGCTAGCAGTTGGTGCGCAAGGACCGCTGGGATCGCGCGACTGCCACGATCGGACGCGTTGGACCGCCTCGAGCGGGTCTGCATCGCGTGGAACATGTGCAGGCGGTCGAGCACCATGTTCGCGAGTCGTGGGGGAGAGACGGCGGGTACATGACGCGCTTGGTTGGCGCTAAGTCGCTCCAGGATGCTCTCGAGACCCACGACAGTGCGTACGCCGCCCTCGCAGTTGGCTGGAACCAAGCGCCGGTGGCCATCGTGATAAACGCCACTGCTAGAGATACTGCCGTGGACGAACGCGTCTACCTGCACGCGTCCTCTCGAGAGCTCGGAGAGCGTGAGAGTCGCGAGGAATCCGCCGACGCACATGACGCGACGCAGTAGACGCACTGCGCGTGGCCGTACGACCAGTTGCGAGGTGCTGCCTGACGCTGCAGGCGGGCTCACTCCGCCAATTGCTAGCGACCGAGAGGTGTCGCTCACCTGAGTGCTGTCGACACTGTAGCCTCCCGACTGCAGCACGCACAGACGCACCAGGCGGTCATACAGCTCGGATGTCGTAGCGGGCGGACGCTTCGCGTCGACACGCTCGAGAGAGTTGGGTGCCAGTAGCGCGTCGACATGCGACTCGGAGATGGCCGTGAGCCACCGACGGCTCGAGCTTGGGGCGTAAGCGCTGAAGAAGATGCGCTGACAGTCGTGGAAGACCGAGACGACACACCGGTCGCCGTCGTCGAGGGTGTGGGCAGCCCGGTACACCCGTGCGTCGGCCAGCGAGGCCTCCAGCAGTTCCCGTGTGGCGGTATCTTCTCCAGCCGCGGCGGTATCAGCTGAGGATACGACGGCACTAACAGGAGCACCACCATCCTCATCGAAGGAGACATTCTGCGCAGCGTCGATCTTCCCAACGTTGCAGTAGGTGACGACGCTATCGAAGAGGCCCAAGACCGGCGAGCTCCGCGTGACGTCACCGGCGACGCCACTGCTGTCTGCGATCCGATGCGCCAGCGACACGGTCGCTTCCACCCAAGCTGCGAGTGCGGACACGAGGTGCGCGCCGCCATGGCGGATGTCTTCGCCAGTACTGCTGACTACGGGGATTGGCTGCAGTGAAAGAGCGTGGTGGCGAGTGGGCCACGTCGGATGGACGATGTACCGGTCCAGAGCCGCAAGGTTCTCACGAGGGACAGTGTTAGAGCGCACACGCGCGAGTTTGAGCTGGAGGAAGCGCGGGTTCGCCAGCAGTCTCCTCGCGAGCCGCCAGCTTACAACCACTGACTGCGCACTCGGTCCTGAGTACGTCTTCCCGGGCGTTAGCAGCACGATCACCGCCTCCATGGCGATCACCAGAGCTGCAGGCGCCTTCAGACCCTTGGTGCCAGCAGCATCGTCGCCAGCAGCGCTCATTGTGAGCATTTCGATCGCGATTTGGCGGTGGCTGAGCGAGAACAGGTGTTCCGCCACCGTCTCCATGGCCGCTTTCAGATCAGCATCAGCTATGACGACACTTTGCCCCGATACATCGCACGCTGAAGCTGGAGCGAGCTTCTCTCCTTGTTCGCTGTCGCCAACGGGTTCGGGTCGGTTTCGACCAGAGCTCTGGAGCAAGATGCAGTGCGGAGGCGGGTGGACAGCGGACTTGACCGCCGCGAACGCGCTCAGGAACCGCCGCCGCGTCGGGTCGCGCAGTCCGACGTCCGCCTCGAGCACAACGCTGTAGCCGAGCGCGACAGCTGCGCGCACCGCATGGATGTCGAACGTTAGATCTCCGCGCTCCTTCGTCACTTCGCTTGTTGCTTGACAACTGCGCTTGTCCATCAGACTCGGGTGCGTTCGTGCAGCGTTCGTCGTTGGAAAGTGCCTGGGATGGTCGGAGCCACTTCGACAGCGGTTGATCTCCACGAACCGGCCGGGAAGCGCCGCCATAAGTCGACCAAGGATGCGTTTCCTGGCTCGCGCTGGCAGATCCCGACTGACGACGACCAGCATGGCTCGCGTACGGGAGCTGCATGGCGTGCTGCCGCTGTCACCAGCCGCAGTGAGCAACTCTCGGGGCACAAAGCGCCGCTCGATGGCCTCCTCTCTCGTGACGTTCTCCTTCGCCTCAGTCCTCTCTAGCGCCCGCTCCCGCGCGCTCAGCTCCTTGGCCACCACGAAGTACGGCTCGTCCGCGTCGCCCTCACCGATCGCTTCACCGTTGCGGTCCGGAAGCACGCTCTGCAGGCGAGACACCTGCGCGTAGGCCACGACCCACTGGTGGATCGCGCACGCCGCTCGAGCGCCAAGCGGGAGGGACTGGAACTGCTGCGCACCGAACGCTCGGTCGCTCGCCAGCGTGTTCAGTAGCGCGCAGCCGAGGGCAGAGCCTCTCACGTGGCGCTTGGATGCGCTGGCAGCGAGTCCGATCGTGTGCATTCGGCGCAACAGCGAGGCGGAGCAGCTGAGGAACTGCGCGGCCTCTCGCCACCGCGCATTCGGGACGTCCCGCTCGCTGTCGCTGTCGCTTGCGAACAGCATGAGCACGCGGACGAGGCCAAGCACGAGAGGAGACAGCGGCCGGGAGGACGGCGGAGCGCCGGGAAGGGCCGGGACAGCCACCATCGCCGCGCAGGCGGCCGCGAGCTCCTTCAGGTCGGAGGCCGAGAGCGACGACACCTTGGACGCTTCGTCTTCGACGGCGCTAATCATCAGAGCGCGAGCGTCAAACAGTCGGCGAATGCGCAGCATGCGGACGCGTCCAAGGCGTCCGCGCACGATGCGCTGGATTTCCCGCGCGCTCTGCTGGACGCGAAGAGCGAGGCGCTTGCTGCGCACCTTGAGCCGCGCAAGCATGCCGCGAGCCGCGCGCTGGAGCACCAGGACGGCCGCGCGCTGCCAGAACAGCCGCGCGACGCGTCGGCGGGTGAGGAACCCGCGCGCGCCGGCCTGGATGAACGTGCTGGCGACCACGAACGCGACCTGCATGCGCACGAACGCGGCGCGCGCCAGCATCCCGCGTGCTTGCGCCTGGATGGTGGTGGCGCACAAGTGCTGCACTGTGGACGCGGCCAGCCGGTGGGCGTCCGCCGCTCGAGCGGCGTCTGGTGTCTGGGCGGACGAGGAAGACGCTTGTCGGTCGCGAACCTGCTTGGCGCTGTCGACCGCTGCTCGACTGGACTTGCACGCCTCGATCTTGGAGCGGTGCGCGTCGTCCACGGCCGTCTTGTGCGCTACCTTGAACGTCTTGACGACGTCCTGCTTGCGCGCGATGTTGGCGCGCTTGCGGTCCCACACGGCGCTCTTCTCGGCCAGCTCGAGCCGCAGCATCGCTGCTTCGGCTCGAGATGCAGCGACGAGCTCGTGCAGCTCCTGTCCGAGGTGCTGCAGGCCCGGGAAGCTCTCGAAGTACGCGGCGTCCATCTCGCTGCGCTCGATCTGCTCCCTCAGCGCGTCCATGACGCCTTCGAACTGCCGCAGCGCGCGCTTCTCGGTCTCCAGCGCGTCCTCGAACTGCGCGCCGCGTGCTCGCGACCGCACTGGAGGACGGCAAAGGTGGTTGTTGGGAGCGAACCCCGCGTAGCTCGAGCCGGAGATGGCAGTCTGCGGCGTGGTGATCGGCCCAAGGGCACCGGCACGCTTCTTGGCGAACATCTTGCCTGAGAGCACGGACCCTCCGTCGATCGCTGGCGAAGACTCACCGGACTCACTGCGAAGATCGTCGCTCTGAAGGGGGTTGTTACGGCTCGCCACGGCGGAGTACGCGCCTCCAGACATCTCCATCATGTTGGCTCGCCGCTGCGCCTCGGCCGCGGGCATGATCCGACCCTGCCAGTCCCTCGCCAGCCGTCCGCAGCGCGCCTCCTCCTCCATCAGCACCGCCTCGGCGTCCAGGATGCGTGCCATGTCGAGGTCTCCGATCTGCGATGGCAGTAGGTTAGCGTGTTGCTGCCGTCGCTGGCTCTTGGTCGCCGGCCTCGGCTCGTCCCTGGTCTTGGATGCGAGTCCTCCGGCAGGCACCAACGCCGACGCTGGGATCAGCTCGTCGTCGTTGACCACGCGCGTCTCGTACGGGTTCTTGGCGCGCTTGCGCTCGGCCAGCGCGTACGCCGCCGCGGCCGCAGCTGTGTCGACGCGAGGACGTTCGGGCGCTCGCTTGCCGCCCACCTCGATGAACTGACTCGAGTCGTCGTTGGCGTTGATCCGCGGCCGCTCTGGGGGAGACGAAGACGAAGACGGAGGCGCCGCGCCGCCTAACTCGGCGCGGCAGTCGAGGTTAACGGGCAGCACGAACGGGTTGCGCTCGAGCGTGAAGCCGAGCCACTGCGTGAGCGCCGCGTGCTTGCCAAGGAACTCGAGGTCGGACGGGATCTTGAGCAGGTAGTTGACTCCGTTCCACAGGTACGGCGGTACGTCCTGCCCGCCCGAGCGCTTCTGAGCCTTCTTGCGCCACGCCACGACCGCCTCGACAGCCTCGAGCGTCGCCACGCGCACCAAATCCAGCACGTCGACCGTCTCGCCGAGGTGCGCGCCGGCCACCTTTCCCTCTGAGCTAGCGCGCGCCAGTCGCTGGAGATAGCCTTCTCGTACGAGGACGCATTTGACGACCTCGAGCTCCTAAGCGGAGCGGGTCACAGGAGTCAGTTCGAGAGCCGAAAGCGACGTCAATCGAGAGAGAAGCAGCACCTCTCCACTGTCAATGGCTGTCGACGGAGCGTACGTGAGCGAGGACGAGACCTTGGGGAGTCTCCCAGCCGCTGTGGCCTAGCAACGAACACCGCAGTCGCATGAGTACGACCGCCGGGGCCATCTCTCTCTGTGAGACAGCCAGCCGCACCTTGTTCGGCGAGGCGGCTCGAAGCGCGCGCGCGTCCGTCCTATAGCGCTTCTTGGCAATCACTGGGAACTCGACGCCTCCACCGCTGCAAGAGCAGACCGCTCGTTAGTGGCTCGCAGGGACGCTGGACCTCGCAGAGCGTACGCGTTGGCTCTCGGCGCCGGTCGGCCGCGCTCCTTGGCCGGAGAGCCCGCCTGCTTCATGTCCCTCTCGCGTTGGTCGCTACAGGCAGCGGCGCATTCCGGCGTATCCGCCAAGCCCAGGCCACGGACGACGGACCCGTCCGTCTGCGGGGCTGGCAGCCCACACAGTTTCAATTTTGGCGCGACGATTCGAGGCGTCGGCCATGAAACAACTGCCATGGACTTCAGGCCACTTCGATCAGCCCTTACTCGGTTGGAGACGGCCCTCATGAGTCGTCGACTGGATGGGAACGTCCGTCGCCAAGTCGACGCTCGCAGTGACCTTGTCCAGCACCACAACCCGGCTGTCCTGCAGCAGTGCTTGGCAAAAGTACAGCTCATCAAGAGAAGAGACCAAGCGAACCTGTACATTTGCTGTTGTCACACATCATTCCACCCCATGAAGCAGACGCTTTAGACCCACTGGCCATCGGATCGCGGCTCTCCTCGTGCCGAAACTCATCCACCCGCCCGCATGAACTGCTGCAGCTCGGCCATCGCCTGCAGGATGGCTCCGTCCGTCTCCTTGCCGTCCTTCTTGGCGTCAGCCGTGGCTGGGCGATCCCTCTTGTCGACGCTGCGGTGTCGCGGGTTGTGCCGCTCGTCGAGCTCACGGCGGTACCTCTGCGCGACCTTGGCGGCCTCCTGCTTCCGCAGCTCGCGGACGTCGCAGCACACGGAGCTCTTGCTCGCGAACGCCTTGGCGCGCGTCGTCAGCGGGACGCCAGCGCGTGGAGCGCCTCGGAACGGCAGCACGCCGTCCTTCGGTCCGCCCGAACAAGCCTTGCGCTCTCGACTGGAGCGCGGAGGCGCGCTGTCGACATTGACCGGGGCGTTCCACTGGACGTCGTCGGTGGAGACGACACCACCGCGGCCTAGGCACGGCAGGTGCTGGCAATTCGCGGCTGCTTTGTCGTTCGCAGGCGTCTCAAACCCACTCGGCGCTGGCTGGTCGTCTCCAGCCGCCTTGACGCTCCCTGGCAACTGCTGGAGCCGCATCTCCTGCAGCTTGTTGAGCGCAAAGCGCAGTTGGTCCTGCCGCTCCTGCTCTCGGATAGCCATCAGCTGCTTCTCGAGCGGGTCGTCCGGCGCCGCGACGCCCTTGTGGCCTCTAGCGGAAGCTGGACGCCTGGCAGGCTGCTCCACTACGCCCAGCACTTCATCATTAGGCGGCTTCGCGTCCACTTGGACGCCGAGCCGCGCCAGTTGGTTCGCCAGCACCTGCCGCCGCTCCTGGTCGCCTTCGCAGCCTGAGCTTCGACCGCCTAATCGATCCGCTGCGTACCGCTGTAGGTGGATCCGCAGACTCGGGTCTCGGAGAACAGCGTCCATGATCGGCCGCTGGTCAGGGCAGAGCGCCAGCATGGCGCGCACCAGCCGCACTAGAGCAGGAGACGAGGCCGCTGGCAGCGGCGGGTACTTGCCTGCGCAGATCTTGCGCATGAGCTGGGCTGAGTTGGAACCCGCGAAGGGAGGCGCTCCCGCGCACAGCTCGTACAGGACGCACCCTAGGGCCCAGACGTCCGAGCTGAAGGTGTACGCCTTGCCCTCGAACATCTCGGGCGCCATGTAGAGCGGCGTGCCGATGACGGTGGCGGCCACGTCGTCGGCCGCGCCGCCAAAGTCGCGCGCGATGCCCAAGTCGCCGAGCACTAGGAAGCCGTCGTTGGCGAGGAACACGTTGGCCGTCTTGACGTCGCGGTGCAGGACGCGGAGCGCGTGCATGTGGTGCAGCGCGAGCGCGAGCTGCACAAACCAGAACCAGATCTTGTCCTCGCCGGGTCGTCCGCGGCCGCCGACAGCTCGCAAGTGCGAGCGCAGGTCGCCGCCAGAGCAGTAGTCCATGACGATGAGCTGCGCGGAGGCCGCGAGCAGCCGGATCAGGTTCGGGTGCCGCAGCTTCTTCATCAGCTCGGCCTCGACGGACCAGCTGCCGCCGTGCGCTGGCGGGTTGGACGGCACGTGCACGTGGTGGAGCACCTTGGCGCAGACGAGCGTCGCGCCGGGCTGCTTCGCTCGCACGAGGAACACGCTGCCGAACGAGCCATCGCCCAGGAGCTTGATCCTGCAGACACGAGGCGGGTAGCATCGCTAGTGTTCAGGCGCCGCGCAGGCGAACGGAGAGAGAGAGAGAGAGACGTACTTGACGTAGTTGTCCATCGTCGCGACTGGTCATGGGGGTCATGGGGTCATGGGGCGAGGTGCTAGTATATATATAGCCTGGTCTTATCTGTGACAAGCCCGCATGCTTGTTGCCTTCCTTCTCGCGAATAAGCTTCGAGTACTTCTTGTTAGCGATTGTATTTACACTGGACGCACTTGGTGTTTGACTCCAGGCGCTCTGCTCCTTCGTCTGCTGCTGGTGGAGCTGCTTCTCCATCTCTACGACACACACATCTACGCGCGCGACTACGCTACTCTACGCTACTCTACGCTACGGCAGCGGGTCACGCGGTACACATCCACAATCGCTCGCATCCTCTAGCGCCACACTGGTCTGGCACCGCGAGCAGCAACCGTGGCGGCCTTGCGAGCGCCAGTCGCTTTAGCCGCAGCAGTCTCACTCACATGAGCACTCGGAACCAATTTGGTCGGCTGCGGCTTCTCCATCAGCTTCGACTTGGTCGACTGCGAATGATTGAGTGTTCGCTGGTTCTCCGTCGGCTTCGTTGACTTGTTCTCGCTCTGCTTCACTGGTATCTTCTTCGCCGTCTCGAGCGGGATAACTAGGCGACTGCGTCGGTTGCTCTGCGCGGTGGTCTCCATGAAACGAACCATTCGGTGAGCGCGTCTCGACAGCGCCGGTGCTGTCTCTGTGCCCTCTGCAGGTGGCAGCGGCGCGACAGCAGCAGACGCCGCCACGGACGAGGCTGTCTCGCTCACCCCCAGCTCCTGCTCCAGGTCGCACACGCGCTGCTCCAGCCGCGCCACTTGCTCCGTGTAGAAGCCGCGGACAAACTCTAGCCGCGCGACGCTCCCGCGGCACCTCATCTCGCTCAGCACCAGACTCTGCGTCGCCTCCAGCTCCATGTCCTTCAGCTCCTTCATCTTGACGCTCTTCTCGTCGTTCTCCGCCTGCAGCTTCTCCACGCACCGCTTGAGCTCGCTGACTGTACTCTCATGGCAGAGCAGCGCGTCGTTGGCGGTGCGGAGCGCGAGGGTCGACGCTCTGTCGCGCTTCTTGGCCGCCGCGAGCTCCTCCTCCAGCCGCTCGATCGCCGTCTCGCGCGCCTTGGCGAGGTCGCAAGCGGCGCGAAAGGTGCTCGCCATCTCCTCCTTCTCCGCTTCAAGCACAGCGACCCGCTCGTCCGCCAGCGCGAGCTGCAGCGCGGCAGCTTCGGCGCGCGCCTCCGCCTCGGCGACGGGGTCGCTCACCGTCGCGGCATCGTCTCCGTCTTCGTC
>JAADXX010000476.1:0-22486 GCA_023338025.1 Phytopythium oedochilum | reverse complement strand
TGCCAGCAGCATCGACGCTGTTGGTATTAGGGGGTGCCTCCTCCCACAGGAGACCTGCCTGCAGTGGGCTTCGGCTCGCTGCGGCGTTACAGGCCCAAGGAACCTACCAAGGATAGCTTAGCGATAGGATATTCATAGGACTAAAGGCGAGCAAAGCCAGGCGAAGCAGGCTGCTTCAAGCAGCAGCGAACTGCTTAGGCACTCGTGACGGCGGCAGCTCTCGAAATGCTCGAGAACTAAATTGTGCGGTGTGATATCCATGGTCGCTTGCAGAGCTTGACCTGGCAGTTACTGTACCATGGATAGACGATGCACAGAGCTTTGATGCTCGCAACCAGATCCGGCTGGCTCAACCCTGGCGTGTGCCTCGAGATGATGGAATAAGCCTCTGCAGCTCAACATCGATGTATCTATCCAGCCTGCAATGCAATTGGGCTCCAGTGTTGCTTCGCTCTCCTTTGCATGTACCGGTATAATACCGGTAGCTGGGTTACGCGGTTACCCAGGTAAGCGCACCGCACTTAGGGTTGGGTGAATTGCCCTCCGATTAAGTACGGATTAAGGCTGATGTGGTCAACACGACTTCAGGCGTACCGTAAAAATAGCCTTTCTTATATATTAAGTTAGCAAGTTCCTATTCATCTGGAGCCAGTGGACGTGGTGGTGGTCCCGTTGTCAAAGGTGTATGTGGACTTCACAAATGAGTCGGTAGTGTTGCGGATGCGGGAGATGTTGGTTCCGTCGCTTGTGTGCAGTCCAGCTTAGCTGTCCGGGTGCTCGGTGAAGGTGCAGCGCGCGAGCGTAGAAGTGCTGTCGTGACTGAACGTGGCACTGATGCACCGTTCATGGTAGTAGCGGCAGTGGCTGTACTGAGCGTCTTCTTGGAGCCGACATCGCACACGTCACACCGAAGCGTCTTCTTCTCGAGCTTGAGTGTCAACATGTGCACAGCCTACATCTTTGGTATCGAGAAAAGACTGATACGCATACGTGTGTTAAACACTGGTGCAGCCCGTATCGCGACTCTTATGCAAATACCGAGAATGTGACGGGCGTTGACAACGTGGCCCTCATAAATTCAAATGGTTCGCACTCGGCTCGCACGACATCTAGAACCGCATTGACTGCATGGTCATCGATTCTGGAGGAGTGTGGAAGTTAACGCCGGCCCCTTCTTTTGCTGGCTGCACCACTGATAGCTAGTTTAACAGCATCCCGGGCACGAAGGGCACGTTGGCAAGCCGAAACTCGTTGAGGTCGACGTTGTCCAGCCTGACGTTAAAAATTACTTGACATCACGATTTCGACGCTGGTCAGCGTGTTCGTTGCCACGCACACGGTCATATTGCACTAAGGTTCGAATATTTTTAAGATTGGCTTTTAGTTGCACATGTGCTGCGTGAAGTACGAGACGATGTTCTACTCGATGAGGCCAGGCTTGCGCTGCTTCATGGCTTCTCCTGTGGACGTCATCAGATTTCAGATCTCACCAGTATGTGCAGACACCCTCTCGCTTCCTCGCCAGCTTGATCGGACTAGACGACGATAGCTTGTCGGTCGTCCATTAACTCGATGTAGATGCCGCGCTCTTGCAAGTGGCGGATCCTTCGCCGGCTGTTTGGCTTAAAGTATCTGTTTTGCTGGAAGTAGAAGCAGTTGAGCGGCCCCACATGTGGTAGTTACTAAGCCGCCTGAGTGCGTAGTGGCTGGCAAATGACGTTGCTTCCTGAATTCAAGTTTTGCATTGTCACAATGAATATCTCCGCTCGACACTCGAGCTCGTATTCAGCGGCGGTTAAGGCGGCGCGGCGCACGTACACCGCAATGTTCGCACTCTCCATTATGTTCCATGCCAGCGGACAGTTTTTCGTGAAGTAAACGCTTTGAAACTGCGATGACAAACTTGTCACGCTGTCCAAGAGCTGACAGACCAGTTCTTGTTCGTCGACGGCCTTGGGCTACCTCTTGAACTTGTCGATGAGATTCTTGAGATAGTTCAGGTGCTCCTTCACGTCTTAACTGTCCTTGTAATTGGCAACACAAACTACTCCCGTACAGAGACGAGATTGCCCCGCTTCTTGGCTTCGTACATGCGCCCCATGTACTTGAACACTTCATAAACGCGCTTCTTGTCTCCCACGCTCGTAACCAGCAGTGTCCAGCAAAAGGGCTCTAACCTCGGGATCCCGCTGAGAGAAGTCCTCATGGGTTCATGACTCCGGCTGGGGAGCCTGCTTGTCTCCGGTGGCGATCTGCCCTGGTTGTAAGGAACTTAAGCTAAGACTAAACTCCCACCTCTCAGGCCAAGTATTGTTATTCCATCTCGGCACATGTCCACGCTCCACTAGATGGTGCTCGTTTGCGGTCGGCGACGCGGCGTCCTCATGCGTAGACGGGATCGTGTGGGCTCCCGCGCGACCGTCATTGAGGTCGACGAGAACCACTTCGACTGTTTCCACAGTTGCTGCCGTGACAGTACCGTGACGGAGGTGCAGGCCTCTCCCTGCAATGGCTTCTGCGTTCGCGATGCGATCTATGTGCTGTAGCCAAGCAGAGGTCGCCTTGATCATATATCCTGTTGAGAAAGATAGATCTTTTAATTCTACATTGGGATGGTGTTGGAAACCAGCAAAGGCGAGCAGCATTGAGGAGCTGAATCGCGCCAGCACGAACGAGGGCGGCACTGGTGGTGCCGACGATCGCGCCAGGAGGATGGCACCAGGTAAGGTCTACACGAGTAGGAACAGACGGGAGGCGGCCGATCGGGCCGTATTCGAGAGCTAACATTGAGTTCACTTCGGCATTTACCAAGCAAGAATCAAGTCGGTCTTTTTCCTAGAGTGCAACAGATGGGAGATCCCGCGAGGGGAATCTTTTTGCCTCCTTATTCGGTTGGTACCCTGAGCTTAAACTCTCGAACATGCACTTGCGGGTAGACGCGCTGCTGCTTTCACGAGTAACCTGGATCCAGTTGTGTGGCTAAAAACCAACATGTAGCAATCGTCAGGGTGCCAGCCCTCGCGCATGCCTGTGGATGCTGTGGAAGCATTGCTTCTGCACCGATTGGTCCACTTGGTGCGTGATGACCTCACTCGAGTCGCCCACGTGACGCCACGTCACTCATCTATACAATTCTGCTATACGTCGGCGTTCCACGAATTTTCAGCGCCATATTCCGTACTTAGCCGGGCGTGCGTGCGTGGCCATTCGACCAATCAACGAGAAAAACCACGTGTAAATAAACCAAAATGGTCGATGCAAATAGAAAAGGGGCGCTGGCTGACACCCGCAGTTCCTTATTTATCCTGACGAGTGGAGAAGCCCCCGATTCGCCGCCGCCATGAGCCCCAGCGCCTCCAAGGTACGCGTCGCTTGTCGCGTTGCTGGCGACTGCATGGACCCTGGACTGACCTCCGCGCCTGCGCTGTCTCGGCTGCTCCAAGCAGACGTGCGTGGTGCTGACGTCGTCGATGGTGTTCGCGGAGCAAAAGTCGCAGATCGCGCAGCTCAAGCAGATGCTGGACGGCAACAAGATCGTCTTCTCCGAGGTGGACTGCAGCCTGGAGGAGAACAAGGAGACGCGCGACCGCTACTTCGAGGTCAGCGGCATCCGCGGCAACTTCCCGCAGGTCTTTCTGCAGGACGCCGAGGGCGGCAACATCCACTACCTCGGTTCCTTCAAGGAGGTCCAGGTGCGCTTCGTGCTCGCTATCCGGGTAAAGAGGGGAGGGCGTGAACGCATAAGCTGACCAAGCGTTTGTTGCTGCAGGAGCTGAACGAGATGAGCGACGTGCCCGTCGAGATCATCAAGGCCAACAACATCCCGACGATCGACTCGGTCTTCGAAGGTGCGTCAGTCTTCTTCCCTCTGGTTGTCAGATGGAGTGATGGAATCCACTCACGCGTGTAGCTCGCTCGCTGTCTTACCGACTGCAGACGTCGCGCGCCGCGCGTAAATGGCGGTCATTCGCCTCGGCTTGGCGCTCCTGCCGCGGTGTCACGGCGGCATTGGCGCCATGTAGCCCCCCCCTCTTCTCTCCTCTCCTCTTCTCTTCTCTCTTTATTCTCGCGCCAAGGCCCTTGTAGAAGCAGTAGCAGCACGTAGAAGTAGACGGCGCACGTAGAACGCAGACAGCACCACGCAATGCACGCATAGACCCCTTCTTCCTCCTCTTGGTTGACTGAAAAGACCGCGGCGCTACTACAGTTTATAGTGACGCCAGCCAGCCAGTATATAGAAATGGACGCGAAGAACTGATGGATGGACGCGAAGAACGGATGGACGCAAACGCATTGTTCTCTGTTACTGAGCGGATATGATACAGCGAGCTCGTGGTCCGTGTCGCGTGCTTGTCTACGTGGGTGGTCGTCATACTGAAACATCTTCTACTGGATTGGATTGGCCGGCACTGGCCATGGCGCGCGCGTCTTAGGCGCGCGCGACCAGCACGCGCAGCGCGGCCGCGGCCTTGAGCGGGCTGTCGGCCAGGCGCTCGAGCGCGAGCTGCGCGACCTGGGCCAGGTCCAGCTGGCGCGCCTCCTCGGCGATCTTGCCGTCGGCGGCGAAGGTCACGTGCGACACGATGCGGAAGGAGAGCGGCTCGCCGGCGCCCAGGTGCGCGGCGAGCTCGCCGAAGGGCTGGGAGAGCGGCACGCTGGCCTTGTCGGCGCTCTCGTCGGCCGCGTTGAGCACGACGTCGACGTCGAAGGCCACGGCGCACTTGTCGTGCGCCGGCGCGTTGGGCTTCCACTGCACGTCGTAGCGGCGCAGCTTGTAGGACGAGAAGACGGCCGCGCTGCGGCGCTTGCTGTCCAGGATGGCGGCGATGCCCGCCACGCGGTCGCCGGCGAGCGAGATCTCGGCGTCCTCGGCCCAGATGTTGCTCGCGCCCGACTCGAACGCGCCGCCCTCGGCCTCGTTGTACGCGCGCACGTAGGCCGCGAGCGTCGTGTTCTGCTTCTTGCGCAGCTCGTTCAGCTGCGCCTCGGTCAGCGGCTCGGCCGCCGCGGCGCCCGACGCGCCGACGCGCGCCATTTTGGCGCGCAGCTGGCCGTTCTCCTTCTCGAGCTCGGCCGTGCGGTCCTCGAGGAAGTTGAGCCGGTCCTGCTTGCGCTTGCGGCACTTGCGCACGCGCTCGCGGTTCTTCATGCGGCGGCGCTCGTCCATGTCTTCCTGGTCCGACACGCGGTCCGAGTTGGGCGTCGCGCTCGCGGCGCGGCCGACCGACGGGTCCATCGGCGGCGCGATCACCGGCCGGCTCATGTAGTCGTAGCTGAGCGGCATGTTCATGGCCGCCATGTCGGCGAGCTGCTGCTGTTGATGCTGGTGGTGCATGCCCACGTGCTTGTACGCCTCGGACGGCGTGTTGGCCGCGAAAGCGCCCGGGAAGCGCATGGGGACCTTGGCGCCCGAGACGTCCTTGGGCGTGAAGCCCGAGGGCGAGATCTTCTGGTTCCCGTCCGCGCGCGGCGAGTAGCCGGAGCGCAGGTAGCCGCCGTGGGTCACCGACGTCGGCACCGAGTCGGGCAGTCCATTGACGTTGATGCGCGGCGTGAAGCCCGTGGTGAAGCGCGGCGTGAAGCCCGAGCGCGGCGTGAGCCCGGTACTGAAGCGCGGCGTGAGCCCCGTCTTGAAGGACCCGAGCGGCGCGCAGAAGTCGCGCAGGTCCTCCATGCCGAACGTGCGCGGGCTGAGCGAGATGGGCTTTGGCAGGCCGCCGACGCCGTCGGCGCCGCCGTGCATAGGCGCCGAGGACGCTGGCATGTAGCCCATGTGTCCGGCGCCCAGGTTGGGCAGCCCGAGTTCTTCGCGCGCGGCGTGGAGGCCCATGGATGACATGCCGGTCGAGGACGAGGCGGGCGGAGAAGACGGCGGCGGCGGCGGACCCTGCGGTCGCTTGCTGTGGAAGCTAATTGTGGCGGACGGCGGTCAGCGGGCGAGGACGGTCGAGTCCTCGGTGCGGGCGCTGCGAGGGAGTTGCTGCTGCTGCTGCTGTTGTTTCGCGTCGTCCGCGGCGGAGCACGCGGAGACAGGGCGTGAGTGGCGCGGAGTGAGCAAATTGGATTATGTAATGAGCGTAAGTGCTGGCGGCGGGGCGGCGGTCGGTCGATCGCCTTCAGCGGACCGAACAGTACTAAGAACTAAGTACAGTGTGGGGGGGCGAAACAGACATACAGTACTCCTCCTTCCCCCAATCCACTTGCGCTGATTATGGTGGGTGGGTGCGTCGGTGCTGGACCCGGACCACTTGGCTCCACTATCGAGCAAAAGTATCTCACGGCTTTATTCCAAGCGAGGAAGGGGAGGGCTTTCCGGATTACAGATGGCGCGCGCTCGAGCGCCAAGGCGCCGGGGCTTTTCTGACGCGAGGCAGATGGTGGCGGAAGACCTGCGATACTGCAGCAGACTGTGGGCCTCCACAGTGGCTGCAGGCACCATCTGCGGAGCAGCGATCCGAGACTTTCGGGTTGAGCCCGCGTGACCATCTGCTTCCGAGCACCTGTTGAAGAGCCGGTCCATTCGACCACGTGGACCACACAACTTCGCTGGAACAAAGGCTTGGCTACTGACACCGCCGTGCCCTTATCGGGCCGGAGAGTACTGTGCGTGGCGCCAGCACGCCACTGGCGCGAAAGCCACACATTCCACAAATGGAGACAGCCCCTCACGCATGCGGCCGCAGAGGAAAGAAGCGAAGCGTTTCGTTGACGCTTGGCGCTCCATTTTCCACGGTTAACCATTCTTGGCTTTTCGACGCGCGTGTCAGCTTTTGGATGGAAAGATCGTGATGTCTTCGCGCCACGCTAGCCTTCCGTCAGAGAGACTAATCAGATCAAAGGCGACATCATACAAAGATCCATACAAATCACTCGCTCTATTTACTCTGTCAATAGACACCCAAAGATAGGTGGACCTATTTACATCGGCCGCTTCCAGTTCGGCAGGTGCTTTTTCAACTTGCATCCATTATGCTCCGAATTATTATCTCGACACAACAGCTGGAATTGCACCACGCGATTCCGCTGCTGCGAAACCAGCTGCCTGGGGTGGAGCATATTCAACACCTCATAGAGGCGAGGAAAAGATCGGGTTGCGAGCGACTTGCTCGACTTGACGTGGAGAGTGAATATCCATTCCGTGCGCGGTTGTGCGAGCGTTAATTAAACGAGACGCTGTGGCACCTCCGTCTTCCTTGGCGAAAGATCGGGGGGGGAAGAAAATCCACACTCGTGTACACGGACTGTATCGTTGGTTCGCCCGCGCCGCATTACAAGATGGTCGCGAGGAAGGCCCGTCTCTCCGATTGATAGAGGTGCTCCAGGACAACGTGGTGGACATTGTGTGATACAGTTCCATCTTCACGCTCCTTGGTGAGATGATTGGCACGGATTGACGAGCAGCGCACTGTCCAACAAGAAAATCCGTTTTCATTCGGACGGCGAGTGATTGCTAGCTGCAACTTCTCGAACCTTCGTTCGCCGATGGCCATGCACGGAGAGCTAGGACAGAGGAGTGGCTCAGCGACTCACACGACTGGTGTGGCTCCGAGCGCTCCGCCGTGGATGGCGCTCACCTGCTCCACACGCTCCGCCTCGCCTGCCATCTCGCGCCTTATGTAATGGGTCCGAGTGATCTTTGCGCTGCGCAGTCTCGTGGTCGCTGCCGCGTTGCGGCGGTCGAGAAGCAATCAAGTTACTAATTCCTCACACAATTTCGTCGGCGCTGACCGACCGCCAAGCCAAAGCGCTATGCACGGCTGATAACGCTAGACAGCACATTCAGACGACGAGTGTATTCCAGTGCTTCGACTGGCATCCAAACCATACCCACCCGCGGACTTGTGGCGAGTTATAAGGCCGACTACAGAGTACCGTACACTGTGTACTGAATCGTGCTTAGTCCGCCGTGGTTCACGCACCACGTGAGTAATGCCACCACGAGCTCGTGGTCGAATAGCGCGCCGGCACATTCACCTCTTGGTCCGAAGTTGCCGTGGGCTATCCGGATACAGTGCCGGCTTGAAAATCCTGAGCGCTGCAAGATGCACAACCTGCTCGAATGCTCGAATAAGGCAACGCCAAGCCGATTGACCCATCCATACGGATGCCGCGTTCTTGCTGGCCGTATGACTGGACTCGTCTGCACAGATTGCATCTGACGCTCCACAGCCGCTAGTGCCGTTGGAACCAGTGCCAGTCTCGCCCGAACAGCCCCATTTGCGCCACGCGCCTCCAACACGGGCGGCCCATCGTGTTTCGCGTCTCCTCACGCGTGAGCGGTCAGTAGGAAGGACGGACCCCACGAATCGCACACCATCCGCCGTGAGACGTTCTACACGGGCCATATGAATGGGTTAAGCGGGGTGGTGCATGGTCGCAGCCACAGGCGGCGGCTGTCCCTGAGCTAAGATTGTGGCCCACAATTTGTGGCGCGCATCGCCTCAGCAACCATCCGCAGTTTGCCCATCTGAGTTGAACACGCACACGCGCATTTATATCTTGCTCGCACGGCAGATTGCTTGGTGCCACAACTGGCCACTTCGAATGGGTGGTGACAGCGTGTTGCACGCTCGACGCGGAGCCAATTGCACACCACTCGAGCGGAGTCAGGCTGTGTGGCACTCGGTGAGTTGGGCCTGAGCGGCCGCGAGCCGTGGGTCCCTCCCTCAACGGGCGTGGACGGCGGTTAGTGTGTGGGCAAATGTTGCCGAGCAGCAGGTGTGTCCAGTTCTGGCAAGAGCATGATTTTCAAATGAGTATGGCTTCAAACGCTCATGGCTTCACTTGGACGCTCGGAGCTCGGTCACATACATGACGCTGCAGTGTACTGGTGCTCCGTGAGTGGAACGACACCTCCGACGCAAGAAATACTTCCAACGCAGGTGTAATGCGCCGTTCGGAGCCCCACATTTCGGTTGGCTGCACCATTGTGTGGTGACTCGCGTAGCCGTTACTGCTGCCGTGGCCAACTCGGAATGCTCGCCAATGCAGCAACGCCAATGCTCTGATGCGCGAGGAGTTCAACATGAACAGCCAAGCCGTCGTCAGGAGGCACTCATCCACTGTACTTGCGATCGATCAGAGTACATACGAGAACCAAGTGTCTCTGTCAGGCTGATGACAGTGTCAGCTCGCCCCCAAATGTTCATCATTCTAACAAGGAGTGAGTGTGGTTACGCCTCTCCGTGCGGGTTGGTTACACTGTGGAGTTACCGTTCAAGTGGCCACCCGTCACCGAGTCATCATCAGCGGATCACATCGAGCAATCGAGTCCCCATTACAACTGTGTATTGACTGACGTCCATGGTCTTCGCCGGCGGCTTCCGTGCTACCCGCCAGCTGGCGGCCAAGGCCCGCGGGTCCTCCCGCCGCTTCCGCGCCGCGCCGCTCGCCGCGAGCTCGGCGTTCTCGGCGGCGCCCGTCGGCCAGACGCCCGCGGTGGTCCAGGGCGACGTGACGGCCATTGTGGCGGGCGTGGCCGCGGTCGGCGCCATCGTTGGCGTGGGCAAGATGTGGTGGGACGCGTCCTCGGGTTCGGCTGCGTCCCCTCCGGCGCCCGCGGCGTTCCAGGAGCTGTCGCAGAAGGAGGTCGCGCGCTTCTTCGAGGAGCTCTTGGCCGAAGTCAAGAACCTCTTTGTGCGTCTCCCCCCTCTGTCTGCATGTACTACTGCAAGTATTTCGCACGCCCAGGCGGCCTGACGGTCGTCTATCGGCGCAGAAACAACTGCCGGCCATCGAGAACGCCATGCGCACGTACATGGCCAACAACAGCACCGAGCTGGGCGACGCCGAGTTCCAGCAGGCCATGCTGCAGCAGCTCTTCCAGATGATGGAGGCGCTCGAGGCGCAGGTCGTGGGTAAGCGCAACTGGAGCCGCCAGAGCCTCGAGCTCGCGCTGGAGAAGTTCGCTGAGGACCCGGAGATCGTGCGCCTGCAGCAAGAGCTCAACAGCCTCATGCAGACGTGCGTAGCGCTTTGACAGCAGCATCGGTATCAGGTATCGCAAGCGAGTGGAGCTAACTGCTGCGAACGTCTGCAGTGTGTTCCCCCAGCCTGAGCCGGTGGACATCCCTGACGTGCTGACGCCAAACAAGACAATCGAGATCCTGGCGGAGCTCGTCAAGGGCATGGAGACGGCCATGCGCGAGATGCTGGCCCACGCGAAGGCCGAGGGCATCACGGACCCAGCCAAGGCTATGGAGGAGTTCCAGTACCTGTACGTCCTTTGTGATGCAGCACTGGTCGATCCTGGTGAAGAGCCCCATACTAACGCCGTTTGCAGGTACCTGGAGCAAGTGGAACAGCTGACCAAAACACAGCTGAAGCAGTACGGCGTCTCGCAGCAGGTTAGTACCGGATTGGTCTATCGCATGTGTGGGACGAGTGCAGGGTCTGACTCGTTGCGTTGCATCGCGCCATCACTTTGTTGCAGGCGTTCACGGCTGCGCTGTCCAAGTACCACCAGGAGAGCGAGGCGTTCCGCCAGAAGGTCGAGCAGATCTACCAGCAGCAGGCTCAGGCGTACGTCTGTGCTGTCACCTTGGTATTGGCGCTGTGTGATCGAGGGGCTAATGCACCGATGGCCAACAGGTTCAAGAAGATGGGGCTCGAGGTCGAAACGCCGTAGAGCGCCGCACCCGACTTTCCTTGGCTATTCTCGGGTCATTCGCCTCTGAACAGCAGTGACAACGGGGTCTGTCGGTGCTGCAGAGCGCAACTTTGTCGTTGCAAGCAGCCACCCAGCTGTCTAGGAATATAGAAACGACAAGGATCCCAAATGCCCTCACAGGTTTCTCCTCGCCGCTGCTCCGCCGGCTGACTTGCGCTTGGTCGCTGGCGCGAGCGACATCATATCGTAGCGGTCGTCCACCAAGCTGTGCAGCAGCACGTACCGCTCGCGACCACTTGCAGGCTCCAGGTTCATGAGCTCCTCGACAGTGTACTTGAGCTGCTTGCGGTACCGCGGGTTGTTGGTGGCTACGGTCTCCAGTCCGCCGAGCCCTTCAGCCATGATCGCGGACGACAGCTCACGCACGAGTGCAAACGGCAGGTCCACCGACAGCACCTTCATCGCCTCCTCTCCGCGAGACCCAAAGCTCGTCATGATCCACTTGGACACTCGCCGCGTGATCTTGTGCGTGTCGTTCTGGTTGTTCTTGTTGCGGCCGCCGCTTTCGCGCGATTGGTGCCGACCGTCAACCACCTTGACGTCGAAGATGGGCTGCAGCCCAGCCGCTTCGCCGTTGCCGCCGGCGCCGCCAGTACCGCCGCCACCCACTCCACCCCCGCCGTGAACGTTCGTCGCGTCGTAGAAGTTGCCTCCGCCGCCGCTCATGCCTCGTACCCCCATCATCGAATAATAATACTCAGCGCCGCCGCCGCCTCCACTTGCGTTGGCTCCTCCACCTCTCCCCGCTCCGCCGCTGGCCACCAACTCCCCAACAACCTCGGCAAGCGACGACACATTTACAACGATATCCGCCTCAGACGGGTTCTTGACAGCGCGGATCTTCACCTGGTTCTTCTCCTTGACGTGATGCTTCTGAACGACTACCATCCAGTGGATGCTCGACTGGGCACAGTAATCCTCCAGGTCCTCGAGATGCAGTGGCTCAGGGTGGAGGTAGTCGGCGCCAATACCATGGCGCCACAGCGTGACGGCCATCTTCATTCGCAGGAGCATCGTGTCGCTAGCCTTCCCAGCTGAGCACACCAGCACCTTCCGGCCACCTGACAACACGTCTGCAGCTAGAGACGATGCTAGCGCCTTCGCATCCAGGTACGCCGAGCTGACGGCACCCATAACGCACGAAACGATCTTGTCCACGGAGAACCGGACGCCCATTGCTGCCACTGTAGACGACTTCATGTACGCTACGGGTAGCTTGAAACGCGTTATGAGCGAGTCGTATCGCCCGCCTTCGGCGATCACCTGCGTGTTGCTCGCAGCCACCGACGAGCCTGAAGCTGCGTTGCTCACCAACAAGACCGCCTGGAACACGAATCCGGACGTGTACCTCTCCGGCCGAGGGCTCAAGCCGAGGTCAACGCGGATGCACGCTGGTCCGGCCAGTCTAAGGATCTCCAAGGACTGGAGCAGCACTCGGAGAGACGAAATCCCTTCCGTGATGTCCTTGAGTGTGCGGCGCAGCTGAGCGTCGCGCTTCTGCTGCTGCTTCCGGTCCATCACAGCAGCAGGAGTCGACTCGGATGGCGACGATCCGTCTTCTCCCGTTGGGCGTGAACGGCTCCGAGCAAACAGGCGCTGCGCCTCCTGCTCAATCAAGTCGAGAGACGTCAAGCAATCTTCCGGAAGTAGGAAGAACGGTCGGAGCGCCTCAATCGACCCTTGGGGAGCTCCGTAGGCTTTCATGCGCTTGGCCACGAACTTCCACCGTCCAGACTTCAAGTTGGGAGTCATCGTTGATGCTGGGCCCGTGTGCACACGCATCGAGACCTCGTTTGATAGCAACTTGAGGAGCTCGCGGCGCGCCGAACTCGGAACGTTGCACAGCTCAAGGATCCCACGAGTGACTCGCGCATCATTGATCCGCAAGAAGTACGAACCGAGCGAAGCGGACAGCGCGTGCATCACCTCTGCCACGACCTCGAGTCCCTCGAGCTCAATATACCGGAATGACCCGCGATCGTCCCAAATGATGTCAAAGTCCGACTCGATGAGCTCACGCGGGTGACCACCGACGACGTTTTTCCGGTATACGCGGTCGAACTGGTAACACTTGAGACGCGATATGTTGTGACGTGCCACGAATCGCGCAAGCCGCTCAGTCAGGTCAAACGGCAGGGTAACTGAAACGCCAGTGCTGTCGAGGAGGACGCATGAGCTTTGCGGAGTGCTTAATGCGATGCCTGTGAAGTTTTGCTCCGTCGCGCGCGGCATGAGCAGCGGGGTTGTGTGCTCAACCGCGCCGTGCCGTTCAAATATTTTCTGCAAGACAATGCCATGCAATTAGTCCAAAGAAAAGAGAAGACGGTATGTGACACACACGCATAACACAAACCTGAAGAACAGTCTTGACGAAGGTCCGGGAGCGAAGCTCAGACGTGTAGGTGCGCATCTTCATGGACTCCAAGTGGTCATACGTGTAGTCCACGTGACTCACGGGCTCTTGGGTGATGAGCGCGTCGATGAGCTGGCCAAAGAACTTGCCCTCAGGGTTTGCAAGTGTCTCCAGCGCTTCGCGCAAATACGTCCCCTCGACCTCCATCTTTGGCGGAAGCAGTTGGCTTGCGAGTAATTCCACGGCATTCGGTCGCGCAGCTGGGTTCGGCTTGCACAGCCACAAAACGATCTCCTTGACGTTGTCAGGCGCTGCAAATTCTGCCGGGAGCGCACACTGCTCACGAAGGCCCGTCAGCGCCTGCGCACGCTCCATTAGCGTCGTGAACGGCGGCGACCACATCTCGAAGAACATGATGCCTAGAGAGAACATGTCTGCTTTCTGGTTGTACCGCTGGCCTTCTCTCTCTTGCTCGGGTGCCCGGTAGAATGCGGTGCCAACTCCAGCAGTGATATTCGCGTCAGACATTGTCGTCATGGTCGTGATCTCTTGCTGCTTCTGCGCCGCAAACCCAGTCCAAGTGCTCTCCAAGTTCTCCATCCTGAGTCGTCCGTACAGCTCTGCAGCAGAAGACCCTGTCGAGTTGGAAAGGAAGCCCCCAGCACTCCCAGGTGCGCTCGAAATGTCCATAGCAGCGCTGTCATCTTCGTCGTCAACTTCGTCTGGAATAATCTTCGGGGGACGCACCGCAAGTCCAAAGTCGCCGAGTTTAACGACGCCTTCCGCGTCCAAGAACACGTTTGGGGGCTTGAGATCTCGGTGGATGATTCCTTGGCGATGAATGTACACGATGGCTTCCAGGATCTGGCGCAGCAGGGTCCAAATTTTGTCAGGATTCTTCCACAAAGACCCTTTGTCGATCACATCCCTCAGCGAGTTGCCCCCGCAGTACTCCATCTGAATGTACAGCTTCTCGCTGAGCCGCTTCACTCGCATCTGATGAGCAGAGAGCTTGGGTCGGAGCATTCCGCTGCCGCCATTGCCATTGAAACCGTCCTCATCCTCATCGGCAGCCTCCTCGAGACCCTCCCAGTCGAACCCATCGTCAGGATATGACGCCTCGGACCGAAACCGCGACGAGAGGCTCACCGACTGGCTGTTGCTACGGCGGCTTCTGCTCTCATGCTTCGAAGTCGACCACAACCCGATGCTGTTGCTCATTGTGCCCAACCAGTCGTCGTCGTCGTCATCCACAGACGGCTGAGAGCTCTCGACACCATTCGTGCCCGACGAAAGACTCGTGGACTCATATGCTTCGAGGCCGCTTTGGCTGTCGCTGTGCGGCTCATCGTCAGACTCGCTGCCCTCACTGAAGCCATCATTATCTTCGTCTTCTTCATCGTCGCTGGATAAGCCACTGTCGCCCTCGATCCACGCTTGGAAGTACCGCACAATATGGCGGTGCTGCATGCGCGAAATGGTCTTCACCTCGCGAAGAATCTTCTTTTTCATCGTCGGGTCGTCTGGGTCCAGCTTGATCTTCTTGACCGCATAGAGCTGTCTATCCAGGCGGTTCCGCACCTTGACGACCTCGCCACCGCCGCCACGACCTAATAACCCGATCTCTTTAAAGTCGCAGTAGTACCGCGAGTGCAGGTGCTCTGGGGTCATCGGCTCGCTGCCGGAAGAGCTCGACAAGGCCGACGAGTCACTGTCAGCATCCTCGTCCTCCATCGACGGCTGCTCGTACAGGCTCGACAGACTCTCCGCCCCGCGGCTACAACTACCGTCGTCACTGCCGCCGTCGTCCTCACCGTCGATGCTGGAGCGATGGCGCCTCCGCCGCACGTTGCGCTTCTTTATCCTTTCGCGCTTCTTCTTGCGCTCGGCGTCGATCAGCGCGAGGATCTCGTCGTTCTTGGCGCGGGCGAGCTCCTCTTCTCGCTGCTGCAGCTCGTCCTGCACCTGCTTCTCCTGCGTCTCTCGGTCCTGCTGGTTCTGCAGCATCTGCTCGAAGAACGACGACTGGTCCTTCAGGTGCTCCTGGATAAAGTCCGTCGCGCACACGACCAGGTCGTAGACCATTGCGTCGCCCAGCTTCTCGCGCGCGAGCTTCTCCATCTCGAACGCGAGCTTCTGCGTGTCGGCGTCCGACAATCCATGCACCGCATCGACCGCGATGTTGGCCGGCTGCTTCAGCGGGTACCCGCGCGCAAAGTCGAAGTGCAGCAGCGCCTCGGCCTCCATCTTCTTTTTGCCGCCGTCGGGCGACTCGCAGCGCAGGCGGATCGAGAAAATGTACGAGTACAGCGGCGTGGCCGACTGAAGCTCCAGGTCGTGGTCGAAGATGGCCTGCAGCACCTCCAGCTCCTGCGCCTGCAGCTCGCGCGCCTGCTGCAGCGTCGCCGCGTCTAAAGGCGTGGAAGCCGCGGCATGCTCGCCCGCTTCAACCGGCGTTCACAACGAGAAAGTGCACACGTGAGACCAAGTGTGAACCGAGCGTGTGTATGCGCGCAGATGACCTGGGGGGAGCGCGGGAGAGCGTGCGCAACGGCCGCCCCGAGCGATCTGCGCGCGCACACGGAGACGAGAAGGCGCCCATGAACGCACCTGCGCGCGCGGCCGCGGACTTCTTCTTGCCTTTCTTCCGCCCCATCCGCCGCCGGTACAGTTTGATGGCCAAACAACTCACCGACTGTGAACGCCATTCCTCGCTCTACAAACATCAAGTCAATTTGGGTAATTAGTGGAGCACTATACTGTAGAAAATTCACTTTGGGTTTGTAAATAAGCTAAAAAACTTTAAATATTTAGGGGTTTTTCGTCAAAATGACATAATCAGCGACTCATGGGGCGCAATTCTTGCAACAGTCACTCCGGATCTACTATTGCTGTTGACGGGCACATGCTGATGATGATCCGAGTCACTCCCCAAGCAGCCACACACCTCACTCCATTATCCTCGCCGCGCGCTTCCGACCCAGCCAGCCATGGCGATCCGCGTGGGCCTCGTGGGCTTCGGCACCGGCTCGAGCGTCTTCCACGCGCCGCTGCTCATGAGCTCTGGCGAGTTCGAGCTTACGCACGTGCTCGAGCGCTCGACGAGCAAGAGCGCGGTGCTGTCGCCGGCGCCGCGCATCGTGCGCTCCATGGACGAGCTGCTGGCCGCGCCCGTGCAGCTGGTGGTCATCTCGACGCCCACGACGGTGCACTTCGCGCAGGCCAAGCAGGCCATGGAGGCCAAGCGCCACGTCGTGGTCGACAAGCCGCTGTGCCTCACGGCCGCCGAGGCGCGCGAGCTGTGCGACGTGGCGCGCGCCAACGGCGTGCTCTTCTCCGTCTTCCACAACCGCCGCTGGGACAGCGACTTCCTCACGGTGCGCGCGCTCATCGACAGCGGCGCGCTCGGCGACATCCGCAGGTACGAGGCGCACTTCGACCGCTACCGGCCGCAGCTCAAGGGGTACTGGAAGGAGAAGGCGCAGCTGGGCGGCGGCGTGCTCTACGACCTGGGCGCGCACGTCGTGGACCAGGCGCTGCAGCTCTTCGGCGCGCCGGACGCGGTCGTCGCGGACGTGCAGATCCAGCGCGAAGGCGCGGAGAACGACGACTTCTTCCGCATCGAACTCAAGTACAGCCAGCGCCCGCAGCTGGAGGTCGTGCTCAGCGCCGGCATGCTCGTCAAGGACCTCGGGCCCAAGTACACGATCGAGGGCTCCAAGGGCTCGTTCGTCAAGTACGGCGAGGACGGCCAGGAGCAGGCGCTCCGCGACGGCAAGCGCCCCGGCGACGACGGCTGGGGCCAGGACCCGGAGAGCCTGTTCGGGACGCTCACGAGCGCGGACGGCGAGGCCCGCGCCGTCCCGAGCGAGCGCGGCTCGTACGAGGTGTACTACAAGAACATCGCGGCCGCGATCCGCTCGGGCGAGCCGCTCCTGGTCGAACCGACCGAGGTCATTGAGCAGATCCGCATCCTGGAGGAGGCCAAGAAGACGGAGCGCGTCAACCGCCTGCAGTAAGGCTGCGTGCAGCAGCGCAGCCAACCATCAGCCAAACGCGGAGTCGAAATGTTGGGATGCAGACCCACTGCAAGACTGACTACACTTTTCTCGCTGTGCTCTCTGTGCGGCTTGCAGCCACGTCCGCATGCCGTCCCTGAGCTCGCAGCCGCAGCAGCAGCGTGGCGGACTTCCACTGTATGAACGCGCGAAGGACGTGGAACTGGTGGCTGCGGCGTCGGAGCGCTACTTGAGTCGTGCGCAGCAGCCGGCTCGTATCCGCCAGCGCCTTGTCAACCGCCTCGCGGTTCTTGCCGACACTTCGCAGGGATGAGATCGCGTCCTCCAGGATGGATATGTTGCGCGTGTTGAGCTCGTCACGCTTCACTGCCTCTACACGTTGCTGTGGCGGCGAAACAGACGAGTCCAGCTGCGTCATCGACCCCGCGAACGTCACGCGCTTCGCAGTGCCGTCCACTCCTGGCCAAGCCGGTTGAACAAACGACTTGGCGTGGCTCTCAGCCGCCCCGGCCCCACTGATGCGGCGCGATACGCGGAAGGAATGCAGCGCGTCGGTCAGTGTGTTGCAGGCCACCGCGAGGTCGCCGAAGTCTCCGGCCTCTGCTTTTACGGGGGAAGACGCAGGCAGGCGGCGGAACGACGCCGTCACGTCCCACGCAGCCTCGACGATGCTCTGCCTTGCCGCCACGCGCCGCTCCATCTCCCCAATCAGGCGCTGATTGAGCGCCACGAGACTGTTAAGCTCGTCGCACCTGGTCTTGAGCTTGTGGAGGTGCTTCTTGCTGCTGGTAAGCTCCGTGAGCCTCTTGTCCAGCACCACTTGCCACCTCGCCATCTTGTGGTTACTTTCCTGCAGCATCATCACCAGAGACTCGCGGGTAAACCTCGGTAGATGCCGGCTCCCGACTAGTAACGCGTGGTAGCTTGACTGCTGCTGCTGCGTGCCTTGGTTCCCCTTGACACCGCCATCGTCGCAGAAGCGCTGCAAGAGGTAGATGCAGTTGCCTAGTGCCATGATCGTTTCTGGCGTGAAGGCCGCCGACACTGACCGGCGCTTCACTTCGCTGACTTCCAATCTCTTTGACAACTCGTGTATCTGAGCTGCATACCGCCACGTGTCGAAGTGAACGCGTAGCTGACATGTTGCCAGCGCACGCTCTCCTCGAGTCACTCGTGCCTCGACGGCTTTGCTTAGTTTCTCCATAGCGGCTGCTTCAAGCTGCGTACGAAGCGTCCGCCATCGATGCTGTACAACAGAAGTCTTCAGATGGTGATTGTCAAGAGCGAGCTCCGATACCTGGCGTCGAGTAGTCTGCTCGCGTTTTGCCGCCATTTTCGCGACCACAGCCTGCGCGGCATAGCGCCATCTCCACAGCATCGCGCTGTCCTTCCACCATACCACCTCTTGCTTCCATCGCGTAGCGCGTTGCTTCCGCTCTACTGCAGCCGTCTTAAACGCGCCGATCATGACCTTCGCGCGCCGGTGACGCGCCAAATACACCACAAAACGCTGCCACCGCTCCAAAACCATTTCGCGCCGCTGATTCCACGTAATGCTGTCGGTTGGCGCAGATCGCGGCGGCGGGTAACTTGGCGAGACTGGCTGGAACCATCCTGACCCCGACCCGTCAAACACGACTCCGATCCCAAGAGTTGCGGCGCGCTTGTCCCGATCACTGCTTGACCCAAGAACGGTCGGTGACAGGTCAGCGATAGAAATGCTCGGGATTGGCGCCGCTTGGTTGAACTGAGTCTCTAGCACCCGCTTCTCACGGATGGTTCGATTTGACTCCAGCACCCGTAGCAAGTCGCCTCGTCGTTGTTGCGCGCGCTCAACCTTCTCACTTAGCGCTTGCAGTCGGTCGAATATGTGCGAAAAGCTTGTGGCTTCCAACTCTTTGCACGACCGCGATACCATCTCGACCAGCGCACGCTTCTGTAGCTGCGGACGTGCCTCTAGTGTCTCGACCAGCAGTGTCAGCGTCGATCGCTCCCGGTCACTCGACGCTAGCTGGTGCTGCAGCTTTTGCCTTTCGATCTTTCCTGCGTGCACCTCTTCACTCAGCTGTTGGGATGCCGCCTCGACCGCCGTCAACGCCTTCCTGCTCCTTTCGTCCGCTGTACGAAGCGACTGGAGCGACGTCTTCTGTTCCTTGATCTGCATTCCGAGCACCTCGTTCTGCCTCTCCAATTGGTCGAATCTTGCTTGATAATCTGTTCGTATGGTATCATTTTCTGCTGATAGTCTCTCCTTGGCCTCACGAACCACCTCGCCCGCATCGAGCTGGAACCTTGCCTTCAGTTCCTCGCGCAAAGAAGCGAGAGCACTGTTGTGTCTGGTTGCACTGTCTTCGAGCTGTTGACTGAGTGCATACTTCTCTCCCGACGCGCTGGCAAGCTCTTGCTCGAGGCGTGTCTTGGTCTCTGCAATCGAGTTGTGCTTGCTCATCCACATTAGCACGGTCGTTTTAGTGTCGGACACTTCTTGGCCCAGTTGTATGTTCGCCTGCCGCAATTGCTCTTGTTGCGCTGCACTTTGCTGGCGGTGCTTCTTGTTCTCTGCAACTAAGTTATCGTATGACGCTTGCAATGTAGCCAGCTCTTGCTTTGTCGCCGCAGCGTCTTCGCCAAAACTCCTCAACCGCCTCACCTCGGCAGCAAGTTTGTCGTTGAGCGCACTTGCTTCTTCGTTCTCTTTTGTCTGGGCGTCGATGCGCTGACGAGTCATGTCTAGTCGAGTTGTAAGCTGGTTGCGCTCTTCTTGGACCACACGAAGCTCAAGCGCCAGAGAAGCGAGCTTTTTCTGGGCACCTTCCAGCTCTCGTTGGGCACGTGAAACGCTACCTTGCTCTTCCTCCAACGAGGTTTCGAGCTCCGCATTGCCCTTCTTCACTCGGTCCAAACGCGCTTGGAGCTGCAGCACTTGCTCCTCGCGGCTTTCCAGGTCATCTTCCAACCGAGCGAGCGAACGCTTGAGCGCCTTTTTCTCCATTTCCAACGTGACAACTTGCTGACGAACGCCCTCGAGGTCCTCGTCAAGCTTGCTCGGCTGATTTGTTGTACGTTCGCTTGTCACTGAGGTTGGTAATCTGGCGTCGTTGAGCTTTTGCGTTGCGATAGACTCGTATCGGTCGGTCTTCGCATCCATCTCTCGGATTAAGCCATCTCTCTTCTGAATGTCTGCTTGCATGACGGAAATCGCGTTCTCCAGTATTGACAGTCGCTCTTGGTAGACTGTCGGGTACTTTATCCACGGGATAGAGCCGTTCGCATCGGTATTCCCCCCTCTGACAGACACGTTCTGGCGCATAGAATCATGGGCCTGGGCTTTTAGGTCCTCAATCTGCGCCTTGAGGTGGCTCGATGCGGTCTCCGATGCATTTCGGAACGAGTTCATGGCCTGCTGTAGTTGCTTCTTTTCGACGCGCAGCTCGAACACCAGCTCTCTCAGCTCTTCTTGGTTTTGGGTGGCTGAAGACATTGCTTCGCTCAGGGCCACGTTCTCGGCTCTCAAAGCGCTCTGATCCTTTTCCGCGCTTAGCAGCGCTTCTTCGTCGGCTTCCAGTTGTGCACGCAGTCGCCGAGCCTCCGTTTCTAGGGACAGGATCGATATCGACTTGCGGTGGCACTGCTCGCAGCTTCTGGTCCGAGGAGCTATGGCCGTGCGCGAAAAATCAACAGTGGAGCTAGACGCGCGACTACCGTATGATACGTGTAGTGCCGACCGCGACAAGTCGGATGCGTTGTCGTTGTCCCGGCTTGAGTTGATTGTCGAGCCTGATGCGTCAAACCGCGATGCACTCCGCTTGCTTTTGGAAACAGATCCGGTCGATGACGTTGCACGGTGCAGCGCCTTCTCCAGGTTGCGAATGTGTTCGTGCAGCATGGCCACGTTGTTGTCGTGGTGCGACGAGATTTGCGATCGAAGAAGATCGATCGACTGCGCTCGTGGGGCTTTCTCGTCCCCAAAGAATGCCTGGCTCGTCGCTCTCGCCCGCTCGTTGTCCCTCTGCTTGAGGTGATCGTTATTCGCTCTCAGACGCGCAATCTCCTTCTTCTGCTCATGGATCGTTTCCCACGCGAACTGCAGCGATGCATCATTGTTGCTGCTGTAGATCAAGTCGTCCGTCGGCTGGGAGCCTGCAGAGCACCGTCGAGCATGCTCTAGTGGGGGTACTTCAGCCAAGAACTCGGCGGCCATCTCAGCTTGCAGCTCGCGAAGCTGCTGCTCATCGCCTGCACCAGCACACGCACGGCGTTGAACCTGTTCACAGGCAGCAGCGGATAACGAAGCCGAGCGGTTAGGTACCTACGCAGTTGAGTCTTCACGTCACGCCTGAGAGTGCGCAGGTCGAACGAACCATTTCCGAGTCCGCAGCGATCTGGCCGTGCAGCCGCTTCATAGCGTCGATGCTGTCGACCTCGCTCATGACAAGCCTCTTCCTCTCCTCCATTCTCACTTCTACTAGGCACGCCATCAGCCCGTGCACCATGGCCTCAGCCACGAGCACCGGCCGCGACAGCGTAGCCCACTCATCGAAGTCGCGGCGGCTACTAGGCGACTGCGACTGCGGGCCCAACACATTAGCGCTTGCCCAGCAACCGTCGCGTCCGTGGTCCATCCGCGGTAGACGTACATCCGATAGCTGCCGCAGACGCTCCGTGCGGTCCTCGCACACGCGCTTGACGAGCTCGAAGAGGTTGTTGTCCATCGATCGGCGCCGGCCGCGCCAATCGGCGGGCCCGCGCCTCCGCACGCCCAGCTCCTTCCTCGCCATGAACGCGGCGACCTCCGCCACCAACTGCAGCTCGATCTCGCGCTCGGAATGCGGGTTTCCGTCGCTGCCGGCGCACTCGCCCACCGCCGACGCCATGCGACCAGATGCGGAGCGCGGCCGCGCCGCCCACGGCCGCTCCTGGCCGCCGCTGCCGGCCTGCACGCGCGAAGACGAGAGCGCGGCCGCCCTTTCTCGCGCCTCCATGCTTCCCAATGAAGCCAACCACCGACTGGCGACCACTGGGAGAAGGCGGCAAAGTGCACGAGGTTATGCCGAAGCGGCGCGAAACAAAACACGGTAGTTTGCTATAGATTTGAATAAGGGATATGGGTGAAATTGACCTACATGCGAAAACAGCAAGTGTAAGGTTTTCCCCCTTATCTATGCCCACTTTTGTAAAACAGCTTCAAAGGTGTGCACCACTTCAAGTGTCCTTTCAAGGTGCACACATTCGCATGCACAACAACGGACACTACTTCCAACAGCCAGTGACTTACGACAGCTCAGTGAGCGTGCCGTACGGGTGCTCGCCCGTGTTGATCGTGAACGTCGCGCACAACGGGTTGGCCGGAGCCGTCGAGTTGTACACGTCGCAGTCCGTCTCGGGCTTGATCGCGATCACGTAGTCGGCGTCCTCGGCCACCTGCTTGAAGCCGCTGCCGATCTG
>JAADXX010000475.1:0-22638 GCA_023338025.1 Phytopythium oedochilum | reverse complement strand
TCTGACCTCGAGGAGGACAATGGGCTTTTGTTCCTGCTTAACTATGGAAATTGTGGAGGACAATGGGCTCGGCTTGGGTAGCCCATCAAGTATATAGAAATTTGTATGATGTCCTCCCATGTATAGGTTCCCTAAACCCTAGACGGTTAGCACTCGATGTTCGACCATAAATCCGTTAACGAGATGCTCTGGGCGACCCTCATCTACCACTCACTCAATTTTGGGTGGCCCGTCTTGAAGTCGATCGAGATGCTTGACAAATTAGCACGACTGGGCTTTGAAATGATGAAACTCGACGTAACAACTGCTACCGTATTGCATCTGAGTGTCATCAGTAAACGCGTCTTGAGCGCGAGCAGGCGTCAAAAACATATCGTAGAATGATGATGAATTATCTCGGACCGTAGTTTGATGAGAAGTTTGAACAAGACGCCCGACAACATCGAGTCAAGGGCTACTAAAGAGAAAACCGCCAACAGCGAGGCGCACGAGCGGGTTGACGGCAACGAGCGGAGCGCGAGCGCGAGGGAGTGGGCGGCAAAGGACGGTACGCGAGCACGAGGGAGCAGACGACAGCGGGCGGAGCGCAAGCGCGAGGATCGACGGCAGTGAACCGAATACTACGCACGCGATGACCAAGTAGCGGTCGAGATCTCGCCTTCTTTACAGTTTGCCTTGGCATGTGGAAGGAACCTTGATCGGCATGTACTGAATCTATAATTACTAGAAGTCAGTGGGAGGTGTACGGGGAAAAGCTAAGGGTGACTTGAGGGTGAGTTAGGGGGCAGTTGAGCAGTCGAGGGTCAGTTAAGGATCTCAAAGTAAGACGCAGTTTGGCAAAGTCGAGTGGCCAAACTTGGACGCCTCTATTTTCATGTTGCATATTATAAGGGTTCCGGCTTTGTCGATTTATATGAGTATCTATGCTAGTTTTGGAAAGCATCAAAGAGTGGCTCCCAAATCTGTCATAAAGTATTGCACGCAATCTCGACGTCGATCCGCAAGAACAGATGGTATCAGTGAGCCGTGGCGTATTAGATTTATAATAACTGTAATTTTGCATATTGCCATATTATTTTTTAAATCATTGAGAATTATATATTAAATATGACCTGTTGAAATAAGTACGTAGAATATAATTAGTTGTTTCGATACTCTACTGTGGAGAGAGCAGACTGCACGCTGAAGGGCTGCCTCCGGATCGACAAAGCTGTTCCCCCACACCGTATGAAGCGGCCGCGCGTGTCAAGGGCGCTGGTAAAGGAGCGTCACATCTCGTGACCTCGCTGCGTGAACGCTCTTCAGTGAAGTCTCATTGCCGAATTCCGACGCGAGCAGTTAACTTATCAGCGCCGACTCAGCATGAACCTCCGCCAGACCGCCCTGCTGCTCGCGGCAGCCGCCGCGCTCGCCAGCGCGCCGCTGACCGACGCGACCAAGTGCACCGCGTCGACCTCGGCCCCGGCCACCACGACGTCCGCGCCTACTACCACGACGTCGGCCCCGGTCGCGACGACGGCTACGCCGACCGTGACGACGGCGGCGCCGGCGACTGAGAACGACGTGTCGGACGCCAGCGACGCGGAGGAGGCCGACGCGGAAGAGACCAGTACGCCGACCACGACGTCGACGGCGTCCTCCACCGCCTCCTCGGCGGCCGCGGACGCTGACGACACTGCTGCTGACGCGTCCACGGCCTCCAATGCTGAGGACACCGCTGCCGACGCGTCCACGGCCTCGTCGGCGTCGACGTCCGCGTCCTCGCCGAGCGGCAGCGGCCTGCACGTCGCTGCCGCCGCCGCGGGCAAGTACATGGGCACGGCGTCTGACATCAACTCGGGCGACGCGTTCTACACGGCCGAGCTCGCGAACGCCAACAACTGGGGCATGGTCACGCCCGGGAACGCCATGAAGGTACGGACGGCGCTCGGAGCGCGCCCCCAACGCTGGCCACAGTCACTAATGCCTCGTACGCAGTGGGACAGCACCGAGTACACGCAGAACTCGTTCTCGTACACCAAGGCCGACACGTTCGTCCAGACCGTGCAGGCCGCGGGCATGAAGGTCCGCTGCCACACGCTGTGCTGGGTGCGTACTACTAAGAATGGCGTGTGTGGCGTCGTGAGTGCGCTGCTGTCGTGCTGACCTGCTGCTCCATGTGCGCGTTCGACTCCACAGCACCAGCAGGTCCCGAGCTGGGTGCAGAGCCTGAGCAAGGAAGCCATGCTGAGCGCGCTCGAGAACCACATCACCGAGGTCATGACGCACTTTGGCGACGACTGCTACGCGTGGGACGTGGTCAACGAGGCGCTCGCCGAGGACGGGACGTACCGCTCGTCCTTCTGGTACACAGCGACGGGCACCGACTACATCACCACGGCGTTCAAGACGGCCAACGCGGTCAAGGAGTCGCTTGGACTGAGCACCAAGCTGTACTACAACGACTACAACACGGACAGCGTCAACGCCAAGTCGACGGGCGCTCTGTCGCTCGCGCAGATGCTCCTCGACCAGAACATCACGATCGACGGCATGGGCCTCCAGTCGCACCTGACGTCCGGCCTGGTCGCGTCGGTGGCCGACCAGGTGACGAACCTCGAGCGCTTCACGGCCCTCGGCCTCGAGGTCGCCATCACGGAGCTGGACGTCAAGGTGGGCACGTCCTCGCCCACGGACGCGCAGCTGGAGCAGCAGGCGACCGAATACGCCAGCGTCGTCTCGGCCTGCAAGCAGGTAGACGCCTGCGTTGGCATCACGACGTGGGACTTCAGCGACCAGTACTCGTGGATCACGGGCGACGCGCCTCTGCCGCTCAAGCAGCCGGGCGGCCGCGGCACCAAAATCGAGACCAAGCCCGCGTACGACTCGATGCTGGCCGCGTGGAGTGCTTAGGCGCGGTCAGTGGGGGCCTGTGGAGGCGATCGCCGTCGTCCATTTAGATGTAAAGTGCAGCGTTTGACCGTTTAAGCCCAGCCAGGCTCAACATGTTCGCAAGCTCCGACACTCGAACAGCATATCGCAATGCTACACGAGCGTTCGTCAGTCATGTGTTCATCCCCACAGGAACCCGCTGCACGCTGGCGCACGCGGCTGGTAAGCTTTGCCCAGGAGCCTCACGTAGCGCGGGTGCTGCTGGTCGATCGCCTCCTGGTACCGCGCGCTCTGCTTCTGGACGGTCCGAACCCGCCGCTCGTGCGCCTGGCCGTCGGCCACGCTCGCCTGCCGTGTCTTGGCAATATACTCGTCGGACTGAGCCCGGATCCGCTGCAGCCGGTTGACGTGGGCCGCATCGCGCCGCTGCTTCTCCTCTTGCCCAAGCGTGGTCGACACCGGGGCAGTGGCTGCGGCTGACGACTCGCCCACAGCGCATCGACTCTGGTAGCTGCCGTATGCCATCGCCTCGGTGAAGAAGCGGCTCGTCACTGCCCCCTGTTCGCCTCCATCCGAGTGTCTGGCTCGGTGATAGACACCATCAGCACGTAAGCAAGCGATCAGCACCCCTCCACCAACAGAGACGGACCTCAGAATCCCGCCAGTGTCGTGATACGGTGTTTTGCCGCATCGCGTCGGGATCTTCGCGCGTCTAGAGGTTGTCGCAGGCCACCACGATGCGTCCGTGAGCAGTCTGCTCCAAACACTGAAAGCACCGCGAGCCGAATCACCTGGTGAGATGAGAGAAGTCGAAGCTCCCGGCGTGCCCGTGCGCCGGCGACTTTGGCCATGAGACGGCGTCCAGCCCGCCTCCTTGGCCCTTTGCGACCATCCGACAGAACTCCTTAAAGCTGATCTCGCCGCTCCCGTCCGTGTCGACAGCCGTCGCGAGGTGGACGAACTCGCGCTCCGTCAAGTCCAGACCGACTTGTTGCAGCTGCCAGTGACAGCAAAGTCAGTCACAGTCCCCCTCGTCGTCCATGACGAGCGAGCGAGTCGAACCCCTTGGTGGAACTCCAGGTACGACAAGTTCCCGCTGTGGTCGTCGTCAAAGGCGGCGTACGCGTCATTCAGACGCGGGGCGAAGGCTCGCAGCTTGCTCAGAACCGAAGCTCGGAACTCGTCGGTCTGCACAACAAACCACACAGATGTGAGGCATGCCAGCCATACTCAGCTCTTCACAACTCGCAGCCACTGAATCACCTCGACGAAGCCGGCTATGGCAGTTCCCAGCCCGCTCTTGCGTAAGACTGGGTACGGCACCGACGCGTTCACTCCGTCCTGCTGCTCGGCTAGAACGCTCGCTCGCGCCTGCGCTGCCGAGTTCGATCCTTGGCTCTGGATCGGTCCGTTGATCATGTCGACAAACTCCCGGTATTGAAGCCTGCCGTCCCCGTCAGCGTCGAAGGCGGCGAACAGCTCATGCAGCTGCGTCTGGCCGAGACGAACGCCCTGACGACGCAGGTTGCTGTCCAGCTCCAGCGCAGTGACGCTCCCATCCTTGTCTCCGTCCCAGTCGCGGAACACCGAGCGCAGCCTGCGGGTCTGGTACTTCCGGCGAAGGAGCTCCACGACGCTGCCGACATCCGGGTACAGTGCTTCATGCGTTGAGCGCGTCTGTGTCTCCGACCGGCGCCTCCCATTAGGCTTCAAAGCTGGGAAGTTATTGCTCGCCGACTGCTCGTACGGCTTGCTGATCAGGCGACAAAAGTCTTCGTAGGAGAGACACCTGCAGACAGTAGAACGCGATTCATTCCTGGTCAATAAGGTTCCCAAGCACCATCCAAACCCGACACGACGCACGCGTTCGGGAGAGTGGCGACATGATCGAGCACAGCGTCCACCTTCTCCTTCCCGAGGCGGCTGTCGAGCCCCAGCGTGTGAATCAGCTTGCGGACTTCGAGGTGGCTCATGCGTCCGTCCCTGTTGCCGTCCCAGTTGAGAAACGCGGCGCGAAGACTGCGCTTCCCATCGTACCGATCCCGCAGGAGAGCGCCAAACTCCTCGTACGCAGCCATATTTTCGGGAATCGACCCTTGAGAACCAGAGTGGGGGCGGTCTGCGTCCACTGCGACGGCCCATTGAACGGAAGCGCCGCCACTTCGAGTCGCATCGCTCGCTTGCAGTGGCGAAGCTGGTCGTACTCCTCGACTGTTCAATGAAAGCGATGGTAATAACGTCAACGGAGCAGTTCGTTCCCCAGCTTCAGACGCACAAGCCATAGGAGCCATACCTCTTAGGCGGTGTCAGCTCTCCATTGTTCGGGATGACTGCCTCGGTAGCTTGGGGCTCGCGCCTGACGCTCTCTCCTCGTGCGCTCTGCGGTTCGCGATGCTAAAAGTGAGGTTCAAGGTTGGTTTCGATGCTGTAGGTGCGAGTGTACTAACGTGGACGCGGCGTCTCGACGCTTGGGCCGTTCGCTCGTCTAGAAGCTGCGCGGTTTGCGGTCGCCTGGCCGTCACAGCGCCACTGGCTCTGCTCCCGAGTACCGCTGCCGCAGTGCTTCGCTCTGGAGTCGAGCCGCAATCACCGATACTTTCGCTGCTGGTGGCCGCCTCGCCAGCTACACTTGGCGCCGCGATTGGTCGTACTGCTGCTCCTGACGTCGCGCGGTCCTGCGGCGCGTTGCTTCTTCCATTCAGATGCCGCCGCTGCCGCGTGTTCGACCGCATACTGCTCAGTTGGAAGATCAGCAATGGAGAACTCGAGGATGACGACGGACACAGGCGCTCCCCACCCACGTCGTCGCCACATATAAATACACGAGATTCGGCGCCATGTTCATGAGGTCGAAGCGCCGGAAATAGCCCGCCCCTCGTGTTGATTCCCGCTCGGCTCGAGCTCTCACCGCCGGCGGCTGCTCCTACTCCTACTCCTACCTCACCTGCGCTCGCTCCTGCGCTCGCTCCTGCCCTCGCCGCTGGAAGGGATGAAGAAGTGGAAGCCCATGGACGCGGCGCCGCAGAGCAGCGCCGTGGTGAGCACCGTGCGCGGCGACCGCAGCTCGCCCGGCAGGATGGCGAGCCCGGCGGTGAAGCCGCCCACGAACGGGTTGAGCAGGTCGGCGCGGCCGCGCACCTTCTCGAGGCTGCACGAGACGCCGCCGAAGATGCCGAGGAAGGCCGCGAAGCCCAGCATGTTGCGCGCGCCGAGCAGCGCCAGCGACCCGCCGATCGCGCGCAGCTTGGTCGTCTGCTGTGCCGCCAGCCGCTCGCGCCACTGGCTCTCCGGCACGCTCGCGAGCATGTACGCGTCCACGCCGAGCGTCCACGCGAAGCCCGCGCCGAGCCCGCGCAGCACGAGCAGCGCCGTCGAGGACACGCAGTCGGACGACGTCGTCTTGGAGGACGTGGCCACGGCCACGGGCGGCGCCAGCAACGCGCCGGCGGACAGGACGGACGGGCCGTCGCTCTGCGGCTGGCGATCCGCCCAGGAGGAGCCCGCGGCGGCCGCCGGCAGCGCCGCGACGCGCAGCATCTGCCACATCTCGCCGCTTCTCCAGAGCTGCTTGTGATGGATAAGCGGACATACGGGTTACGTACCCTCGAGCAGGCTACGTTACGTTACGTTACGTTGATCGTAACCGCGCGATGGGGGTACGTTTGCATTTTCAAATTGAGGAGGCAAAATGGAGGACCAGGAAGCGGCGGCGCCGGAGACGGAGACGGACGCGAGCGCTCCCCGACGCTCGGAAGCGCTAGGAACGCCCTCTACTAATGCACACGAAGGTGTCGGCGACGGTCTGGCTGCCGCGGAGCGTCCGGCGGCGCCGCAGTCGGCGGAAAAACCTTTAGAGGTGCGGTTCTCGGCGGCGCAGCTGCAGGTCAAGCTGGCGCAGGCGCGGCTGGAGGCCAAGATGGCGGCGGACGACGAGGCGCTGGCGCTGCGCAAGCGGCTGGTCGAGGCGGAGTACGCGCTGCAGGATCGCGAGCGCGCGCTGCGGAAGGAGGGCGAGCGCTTCGCCGCGCTGCAGCAGAGCGTGGACGCCATCGTGCAGGAGCACAAGCGCACGCTCAGCGGCACGCGCGACGATCTGCCGGCGGAGAGGCTGGCGGCGGCGCTGGAGACCGAGAAGGCGGTCCGCGCCAAGCTGCGCGCGGCGTTCGAGCAGCAGAGCGCGGAGCTGAGCGCCGCCAACCGGCGAGTCGAGCGGCTGGGCAGCCAGGTGCTGCACTACCAGAAGACGGAGACCGTGCTGGCCCAGTCGGTGGCGCACTTCCAGCACCGCTTCGACGCCAAGGACCAGCAGCGCGTGGCGGCGCTCGAGCGGGCCAGGCAGGAGGTCGAGGCCAGGTTCGCGGACGAGGTCTCGCAGCTCCGGAGAGAGCTGGAGGCGGCCAGGCGCACCGAGAAGCTGGCGCAGGACGAGGTGCTGGCGCTCCAGCGAGAGCGCGGGGCCCTGCGAGCGCGCGTGGAGAGCGGCGCCGCTCGGCAGACGGAGAAGGACGCCCGCGAGGAGGAGCTGCTGGCCAGGATCGCGGAGCTCGAGAGGGACAAGGCGGTGCTTCAGAGCAAGGCCGAGCAGGTGGAGCGCGCGGACTCGCAGCTGCGCAGCAGGGCGAACGCCCAGCTCGAGGAGATCGAGCGCCTCCGGAAGCTGAACGAGGACCTGGCGGTCGAGAACAAGGAGTTGGCGGCGATCGCGAACGACCTGATGGAGATGGCGGAGAAGCAGCACGAGCAGAAGCTCAGGTGGCAGTCGGTCGACCAGAACGAAGCCGCGAGCGCCGACGCGGACAGAGAGGACGGGGAGTTCCTGCAGCAGCGCAAGAAGCGGCTGCGGCTGTCCATCGGTTAATTAAAGGCGCAGCAATGGTGTCCGTTCATCTACTTGACGCCATGTCTACGCTAGCAGCTCGCTGTTGGCTTGGCGCCTGCCGCGTCGGTGCTCTCGGAGGATGGCCAGGAGCGCGATGACCATGCCCAGCGCGCCGAATGCGACGCCCACGAGCCAGGCGCTGCGGTATCCGTCGAGGGTGCTGCCTCCGTTCCGGACGACGTAGTACTCGGCCGTGCCGGCGACGCCCAGGCCGATGGACATGGCGTACTGCACGACCGTGTTGACGAGCGACGCGGCCAGGCCCTGGTACTTGTCTGGCAGCGAGTTGCTCAGCATGATGGTGCCGGCGGGGAAGCTCAGGTCCATGGCCCACGGCATGACGACCATGGAGATGAACGTCTGGCCCCAATAGATCTGGTCCACGGGCGTCGTGGCCAGCAGCAGGCTGCCGGCAGTGAAGCACGTGACGGAGATGAGTAGGATCCTGCTGGTGGCCAGGCGGCTGAGCAGAAAGCCCGCCGAGATGCCGGCGCCGACGCCGATGAGCCCCAGCGGCGTGATCTGCGCGGACGCGTGGACGGCCGAGAGGCCGCGCAGGCCCTCGAGGAACTGCCAGAGGTAGAGCAGCCAGATGCCGAAGCTGCCCCAGCCGAGGCCGATGATGGACAGCACGAGCGCCGAGTCGGTGGTCAGGCAGTTGGTCGGCAGCAGCGGCTCCTCGGCGCGGCGCTCCACGTACGCGAACGCGGCCAGCGCGAGCAGGCCGAGCGCCAAGAGCACGCCGACGTACGGCTCGCCCCAGCCCTCGGACGGCGCTTGGTTCCACGCGATGTTGACGAGCACGAGGCCGAGCACGCCGAGCACGGCGCCCGCCCAGTCGAACGGCGGCCGCGAGTCGGGGTCGGCGATCTTCTGGACGACGGCGCGCGTCGGGATGGCCGGGACGCTGAGCGCCATGAGCAGCCAGCAGCAGATGCCCATGGCGACGAACATCCAGGGCCACGAGAGGTACTGCGCGAAGGCGGAGGACGCAAGCGAGCCGAGGTAGAAGGCGATCGGCGCGCTGGCCGCGTACACGGCGAAGGCCATGTCCTTGCGCCGGCCGGGTGCGTAGTAGAGCCCAACGAGCGCGAGGCTGTTGGACTGGATGAAGGCGGGACCGACACCCTGCAGCGCGCGCGAGACGTTGAAGAAGACGGTCGAGTCGGCGAAGGAGCTGCAGGCGGCGGCGAAGGACCAGAGGCCGAACCAGAAGAGCCCGAGCAGCAGCATCTTCTTGTAGCCGAGCGTGTCGCCCAGCCGGCCCGACACGAGGATGAACGTGGCGGCCGTCAGGCTGTAGCTGGCCGCGAACCAGCTCACCTCGGCCGGGGACCCGTCGCCGCCCAGTGCCTGGCTGATGAGCCGCGCGGGCGCCAGGCCCTGGGCCGACCCGGCCTGCACCAGCACGTTCGACAGGCAGACCACGCCCACGAAGGCGGCTTCTCCCAGCAGCGACAGCCGCTGCGGCGCCAGCGCCTTGCCCTTCTCCAGCTGCGGAGACGCCGCGCCCGCCACGAAGCTCCGGCCCACGCCCTCGTCCGCCGCCAGCGCCGCGCTCAGCGACCGGAACGGTGCCGTGGGCGTCGGCGACGGCGTCGGAGTCGTCGGCGCAGGTGAGGCTACATCCATAATCGCTCGACGCGCGCGCGCTGGGCTGGCACAGGCGGCGGTGCGGGGCTTACGGGGCTCTCAGGCGGTCGGTGGACGCGGCGGGAGGGCGCTTGCAGGCCCGGAGACTTGGGAACTGGCCGCTCCTGGTGATCATCGGATCATCGTCGATGTGTGAGCACGGACAGCAGCGGTATCGGTGCCGGGCGGCTCGATTTAACAGCTCCGGACGCTCTGATTGGCTATAAACTGGGTAAGCAAGCGACATCATTGGCTGAAACGCGGTCCCGTCACATGCCACTGTTCGCGGTGCGACTGCCGCATCAACAACACGAACTCGACATTGCGCAGATTACGCAGAGCGACACTTTTGCACCGTCTGATTATATCCAATCAAATCCTCTGGTGGGTCTATAAGAATTGATTGTAGCCAATCAAATCTTCTGAATCGTCTGAAAGCGTTGTTGGTGGCCTCCAAACCTGGATCGGATCCCGACCGAGAGGATGCAGCGCGAGGTGTTCGAGGCGTTCCTGACGGACCCGGTGCGGCTGGACGAGGACGTGTTCGCGCTGTGGCTGGAGGGCCTGAACGCGGGCGACGCGCTGGCGCAGCGGCTGCGCGCGGCGGCGGCCGTGCCGGTGCTGGGCGGCGCGGCCAAGCTGCGCGAGCTGCTGTGGCGCGACACGGTGGACCAGTACCGGCTGTTCGAGAAGCTCGAGCACTACCTGGTGCGGCCGAGCCTGTTCCGCTCGCAGCTTCTCTTCCAGGTGCCGCCGCCGCAGCAGCGCTTCATGGTCGAGCGCTACTACTCGCTGGACGCGGCCGTGGGCCGCTGGCTGCTCGGCCGCAAGCTCTCGGCCAAGCTGCAGAAGGACCTGGACGAGATCAGCGACCGCGCGCGCCGGACGCTCAAGAGGTAGGTTGCTGCGTTGCCAAGCGCTGCTTTGACCGACTGACCGACTGACCGGCTGACGATCCGCTTGATCGCCGCGCAGCTGCCGCAGGGAGCTGGAGAACCTGCGCCGCGTGCACGCCGCCATGGAGGACCGCAGCTTCCAGGGCGTCGTCAGCAAGCAGATCGGCGAGCAGTTCCACGTCTCGGACGCGCTCGCCAGCGTCTACGCGTGCGTGCTCTTCCTGCAGCACGCGCGGCTAGAGGTGCACCCGACGAGCGAGCCGGCCGGCTTCCTGCAATGGCGCGACCTCCTGTTCTTCGCCGCGCTCGCCATGACGCACTGGCTGCCGCAGCGACGCGCCATCTCGGCGCTCCAGCGGCCGGCCAACGCCGGCGAGCCGCCCGCAGCCAAGCGAGCAGTACCCGTGGTGGAGAATGGCGCCGACATTACGCTGAGGATCGACGGCCAGTGGCCGAGCGTCGAGCTGCTGCAGGACCGACTCGTCCCCTCGAGCGTGCGCGCGACCGTCGGCCTCGACCTGAGCGCGCGCATGACCAACTCGCTGCGCGACCTCAAGGCGCACCTGATCAACGACGCGGACGCGCTCAGCGCCTACCGCGGCCGCGTCGTGGACGCGATGCGCAGCGCTGCGGGCCAGCCGAGCGAGACGCTGCGGCGGCTCAAGGCCAAGCTGTACCTGGTCGTCCACGGAGTACGTCGTCAATGCTGCGACCGGACTCGCGCCGAGGTCGGAACTCCCCCACTAGTGCTAACGCTACGCTCGCGCAGCTCTTGACGATCGGCGCGGGGCTGTCGCAGCCAAAGGAGCTGAAGGACCTGCTCGGGAACCTCATCTCCATGGTCGTCCGCGTCCTGCACGACTGCGGCGTGGACCAGGCGGGCGTCGACGTCCTCTTCGGCGCTCTGATCGAGTGCGTGCCCCTGTCTGCATAGTATTCTAGTGCGACTGCTGCTGCTGATGGCTAACTGCTCGCGCGCCTCTAGCTCGCTGGCGGAGCTGGACGTGTGGTACCTGAGCGACCGCGAGACCCGCGGGCTGCTGCTGGGCAGCTGGGAGCGCTTCCTCAGCGTCTGCCGCGCCGTCGTCGCGTGCGTCTACGCCCAGTACGCGGCTCGGCAGGCGCTGCCAACGTATTCGTAGGCTAATCGATTGAGACTTAGTGCGTGGAATGCATGGCCGGCATAGCGCGGCGCGTCACTCGGCGTAGGCGTGGAGACAGCCGTCCTCCGAGAGCTGGGAGGCGCCGAGCAGCTTGACGGTGGCGAACGGGTCGGCGACGAGGTCCAGCAGCCCGGCGGCGAGGTCGGCGCGCGGCTCCATCTTGAAGACGCGGCCCGTGCCGTTGAAGTAGAAGACGGTAGCGAACGGGAACGAGTACTGCTGGCCGATGAGGCGCTGCACCATGGGCTCGTCGGCCAGCAGCGGCTTGAAGAAGTGCGCGATCGTGTCGCGCGAGATGCGCAGCGTCGTGACGCCGGCGCACTTGACCATCAGCACGTCCGGGTCGCCGCTGTCCATGAGCTCGACCGCCGTGGAGGTCGTGATCATCTCGGCGTGGTACCGCGAGTAGTGGGTCCACTGCTCCAGGAACGCGTCCAGGTCCCGGAACGCGGGCGACTGGACGTCCTCGAGCATGACGCCGCGCACCAGCGCCTCCATCTCGCGGCTCGCGTCGGCTCCGAGCCGCGCCGGGTCGTACCCGCGCGAGAACCGGCGGTAGTACTCGGCCACCTTGCCGGCGACCACCGCCGACGCGTTGGCCACGCGCGCCAGATGCGCCGACTGCGCCAGCACCTGCCGCCGCTCCAGCTGCGCCACCTGCCGCGCCATGGCCGCCATGTCCAGCCGCATGCGCGCCTCGCGCGAATGCCGGCGGAACGCGCCGTGCCCCGGGCCCAGCCGCGCCAGCGCCTCGCAGCTCTTGCTGCGGTAGCGCGCGCGCCGGCCCCCGCGCGGACTCGGCGGGTCCTCCTCCGCGCCGCGCCGCGCCTGCCGCGCGTGGCTGGCGTTCACGTGCGGGATCGAGATCATGGGCCGGAAGGCGGCAAGTGGCGGGCGACTGCTGGAACGGATCCATGGAAACCCCGATAGCTTATATTCCGAACCCGAGCGCGAGTGATGAAATATAGCAACGCACAGTGACCTGGTTCAGTAAATGCAATTCACGGTGCGGTGATTTGTTCCATGAAATAATGTTTCCCAGGTTTGGGCTCAGCGTGTCACTATAGTGGGCTTGAACGTGGAAATTCGCTAGTACAGTATATTTACGTCTGGGCTCGCTGCAGCTGGCCACGTCTTGGTGTCGCGCTCGAGGGCGCCAGTTGAAGAGCGAGTGTGTGGCCGGCGGGTGTCGGCACCAGAGGAGGAGGCGCCAGCGGCCGGTCTGTCAGCGTCGCGAGGCTGTCTCTCCTCACGATATACGGCACCCGAAGTGCGCGTCGAGGTTGGTCCTCACAGGCTTCGCCTGGTCAGCAGCAGCGGCCCAGAGCAGTCAGAGATAGAGCGACGCAGCAACCACTCGACTGTCTGTCTGCTGGCCGTACCTTGGGGGCGGGCTTCTTGATGAGCGACGCGAAGCCTGGCACGCAGAGCCCGCAGAGTCCGGCGGGCGGCGGCGGCGGCGGCACTACCCACTCCCTCTCCAGCGTCATCTGGTCGATCTGCTCGAAGATGTCGTCCTCCGACTCTGCAGCCAGCGACAGACATGCGTGAGCTCGTCGCGGGCGGAGGACGGAGCGAGGGAGGAAGCAGAGTCACATCAGCTCGGGCACCTATTGTCGCTCGCTCGCTCTTGATCTGAAGCGTCTTCCCGGCCTTGAGTCGTTGCAGACCCTGCGATTCCAGTGGTGAGACTCTCTTCACCCTCCGCGCGTCGCCAGCCAAGCGCACCTCGACCCAGTACACGGCGGCGTTGTGGCTGATGGCTCGGAGGGTAATGACCGTGCCGTTGATTCCTAAGCGCAGGAGTCGCGTGTCCTTTGGGTCTACAGAGCGGTCAGTCGGGATCCTTAACGTCTCATCGCTGCCGGAGTCTCCAACTCACTTGAGGACCCGTCGTAGGCCAGCGCGATCTCCGAGGCGCTCCGGATGTCCGTGGTCATGACGGTCACTTGATGCGTCGGCTGTCGGACGAGCAACAGAGGAGAGGAGGCGACAGCGTGAGCATAACGCCGCCCCATCGGAACCGATCGTTGACACCAGCAGACGCACGTGGACTCTGTAGAGCACGAGCTGGAAGTCGGTCGTCTGAAAGAGGAACGGCCGCCACGACCCGTCCAGCTTGCGGTACTCAAGGAAGCCTGGGCAGCATCCGCGACGGTCACGACAGGCTCCAAGACGCAGTCGCAATCACAATTCGTCCAGCGCGCACCGGACAGTCCGACTGCGTCGATCCCATCGCCGCATCCACACGCGTTGTTAATATTAGGCCAGACATACCTTACAGCGTCGCCTCACCACTCCGTACCGGGCTCGTCCTGGACGAAGCTGCCGCTCCGCCGCTTGGAGAAGTCGTAGTACGCGGCCAGGTCGCCCGAGCGGCGCGACGCCCGCCGCGAGCGCGAGCGGACGGCGCGCGCGTCCTCGACGCTGCTGATGGTCGCGCTGCTGCTTGTGGGCGTGCGGGCGCTCTCGGGGCTCCCGCGCGCGTCCGGCATGGCTGGCTAGCGGCTATTGGCTCGTGGCTCGTGGCTAGTGGCGTCCGCCCGACGGACCTGGTCGAAGACTGCGCAACTGCCGCGGCGGCGCCGGCGACTCGCCGCCCGATCGCCCGGCCGCCCGACGGTGCGAACGATCCGGCGATCGCCGATTATGGTCCGCCCTTGGCGCCTCCTCTCCGGTTTCAATACTGAAGGCAAGTGAGGACTCCTTCCTTGATTTCTACAGGACAACGCGCGAAACCGCTTCCTAGTGACCGTGGCTACTGGGTAGTCAAGCCGGGTGATAGTCAGACCAGCGCTTCGACTCCCGGGTAGTCGACCCATATCACGGATTCAAACCGCGCCTTCCGGATCGAAAGAAACCGAATCCATCAATCCCATTGGTCCGCTGGAGTGCTCGGTTTCAACACGTGACGCTGGACATTCTCGGAACTGTTTCGCCCGCAGAAGGATCGTCGTGACGCCGCGCAAGATGCGGACGGTCCTGCGGTCGCTGGGCGCCGCCTCCTGGCGCGCCGCGCGGAGAAACGAGGCCCTAATGGGCGTCGCCACGGTCCGCCGGCCGCTTGGCGCGCTGCTGAGCCGCCCACTCGCCGCCGGGGCGGGCGACAGCGACGCGCAGCTGCGGCACTTGGTGGCGGCGCTTGCGGTCGTCGCTTCGACCGCCGTGGTCGCGTGCGGGGGCGACGACAGCGCGCGGAGCGAGGGGAAGCAGGCCCCGGACGCGTCCGCGGCGGCGGCGGCGGCCGAGAGTGATGGCGGCAGGACGCGTGGCGGGCGGCGCCACCTGCTGAAGAAGCGGTCCAAGATGCAGGAGAAGCTCGAGGAGGTGGACCTCATGAAGGCGCACCTGGACGAGTACAGGGAGGCGCGCGCGTCCGCCGAGTCGCTCAGGGCGCGCTTCCAGGCGTTCGCGAGCCAGACGGTCGCGGCAGGCGACAAGAAGGCGCTCGCCATGACGTTCACGGACTTTGTGCACTCGTTCATCCTGCCACACTTCCACACGCGCGCCCCGGTACGTGCAGCCGCGCGCTCTGGTCGCTCGCTCTCCTTGGACTTGACGCGCTGAACGCCACAGAACCCCGAGATCCAGTACTCGTGCGACTTTGTGGGCAACGCCGACGGCCTCATCACGTTCGAGGAGTGCTACCTGCTCATCCACCTGCTCCAGAGTAGGCTGCGGACGCTGGACTGGCGCCGAGGCGGCCGCGCAACGCGTCTAACGCTGCGTCTCCGTGCCTCTGGCCAGTCCCGAAGGAGCACTTCGCGGTCGCGTTCTGCATGTTCGACCTGGACGGCGACGGCACGGTCGGCAAGGCCGAGTTCTGCCACGTGATCGACAACCTCCTGCTCGCCATCGCCGCCAAGGACGAGCAGTCTGGGGCCGCCATCTCTGCGGAAGGTGGACGCGCCTGCTATTAGTCTGTTGTGTCCACGGGGATGGATGTATCGTTGACTATCGCTTGTGTGCGCGCGTGTGTATCGTAGAGACGCTCCCGCGGCTGACGAAGCACCTGTTCGGGCACTTCACCAAGCAGATCACGGCGCAGGAGCTCGGCGGCGCGCTGGACGAGTTGCGGAAGCTCATCCTGCGGGCCGAGTTCGACCTGTACGCGCGGCGCAGCTCGGGCATGATGAGCCATGTGGCCATCTCCGTCCACGACTTCGCCATCACGCTCGTGTCGTGCTTCGACCCCGAGAAGCTCGCCCCCTACCTCGACCGCGTGCACGCTCTCCACGCGAGCGATGTACGTGTGGACTGCCGGGTGAACGAACCCCTGTGTCGGCGTCTTGGGGACTCAGCTGGGCGTTGATTGGGTCGCAGGAAATGGTGTCGTGGGAGGACTTTTTCAAGTTCCACTCGAGCGTGCAGACCCACCTGAAGGACATCAAGCTCGCGTTCGAGCTCACGGGCGTGGACGAGATCACGGAAGGTCGGTGGAGCGCGTCCGTCTGGCGTCCCGCGTCAGCGTCTAACTGTGCTCTGCTCTGCTCCCTCCAGCCGAGTTCATTCGCGCCGCGCAGGTCGTGAGCGGCGTCGAGCTGTCGCTCCCAGTCGTCAAGCTCGCCTTCCGCATCTTCGACAGCAACGGTGCGGTCCGCATCGTGTCCGATGCATACGAAGCGCGGAGCAGTTGCGGACGTCGACTGACTGACCGCCGTGGTGCGCTTATGGCGCGCTAGACAACGGCACGCTCGACCGCGAGGAGCTGTTCAAGGTGCTGGAGATGCGCAGCGTCGTCGAGCTGCAGCAGGTGAACGCGTTGATTCATTACGCTCCTGTTCCCAGCGCCGCCAGCTCGGGAGCTGACGAGTACTCTCTATATGTGTTATGCCAGAAATCCCCCGCGTCGCGCGTCAGCCAGCTCTGGCGCTGCGTCAAGGACGGCGACGCGGCGGTCGGCGCGTGATCCGAGCCGCGTTCCCCGACTGAAGGGGTCTGGACGCTGCGCTTGACGCTCGACAACAGCCACGCTCGCAGTGCGACGCTCGTGTTTAAAGCCCGAAACGCGCTACTGCTGCTGCTGTCCACGACTACGATGCTGTCTGTCTGTCTGTCTGTCTGCGCACGAATAAATACAATGCGCCGCGGCTTCAGCTACCGAGTGGCCCCGGCGTCCTCCCCAGCGGCCGGCGCCTCCTCCTGCTCGTCCTCGGCCGCGCCGGACAGCTCGACCTTGGTCAGGTCCCGGCCCACCTGGATGACCGTCACCTTCCCCCCGCCGCTCACGACCACCGCGCCTGCCGTCGCCGCCGCCGCCGCCTCTCCGCCCCCCTCGACCGCGACGGCAGGCTTTGCTGTTGTGTCCCCTTCCTCCAGCGCCGCTTCCTCCAGCACCGCGTCCGCCAGCGCCGCGTCCTCCAGCGCCGCGTCCTCCAGCGCCGCGTCCTCCGCGGCGTCGGCGACGTTCTGGATCGTGATTCGGCCGCCCTCGTCGCGCGAGATGGTCGTCACCTGCTTCTTGCCGCCGTGCTTGATGGTGATCTCGTCCCCGTCCTGCGTCTTGATGGTCGTCGTGCGCGCGCCCTCGCCGTCCTCCCCGATCGCCACGCGCAGATTGTTGCTGTTAGCGTTAGCGACAGCGTTGCTGTGGCCGGCCGGCGCGTCCGTGGCCGAGCCCGCGGCGCTCTCGGCGCGCCGCGCGACGCCCTCGGCCACCGTGAAGCCGTCGCGGAAGGCGCGCGGGCCGCCGCCGCCGCCCGCCTCGCCGCGCAGCATGAGCAGCGAGGCCAGCAGCAGCGTGGACGCCAGCGCCAGCAGGAAGAGCACGCGCTCGCCCGAGAGCGCGCGCCGCGCCGCCATGGAGCGCCCGTCGTCGGCAGCGAGCGAGCGGCTGGGCGGTCGCCGCGGTCGGCGTTCGCGAGTGGCGACGCCGGCGCACGGCCGCGGATTTTACACTTGGAGATTGTATTGGCATAGAGCGACGCATATACAAATCCAGAATGATTCATTCAATTGGGCCAAAACTCTACTAACGCTATGTACCGATAGTGTGGAGAAGAACAAAGAGGAGGAACTATTCTTCTTCTTCTCTCGCGCGGACTCTACGGACCTCAGTCCAATGCAAAGTGTCCAGGTCTGGCCGCTTATACGATGGCGACAGGCGCCTCGGTCGACGGCCTCGGTCGTATAACTACTGTACCGGCTCCTCTATGATAAAGGATCGGATCCTCCATCCGCCACCCGCCATTCATCGTCCGCGATGATGGCGAGAACGGCGCCGACGGTCTCTCAATCTAACGCGTCCCATACCCGGCCAGCGACAAACGTTGATGCGAATCCGTCACGCCGTTGAGCGTTTAACGTCCGAGTATACTCCACGCCATACATTTCTCGCCGTTCCTTCGCCCCCAACGTCTCAACCAACGGGAGCGACCTCCAATACTCCGCCCCATATCCTCGGCGCGTCGCTGCAACTTTTGTCGCCGCGCCAACTGCGACGGAACCACCATGTAATACGCGGACGCGCGACGCAGGAGTAATCAGGCCGGCCGGTACAACAACCGGCCGACACTAGCCACTATTATACGGTAGTCGCAGCGTCCGCACTCGCCGAGCCGCGCGCGTCCGCAGACGCCGCCACGCAGCCGCCGCCCGGCCCCCTCCCCACCCCGCCCGCCGTCCCCTCGGCCCCGCCCCCTCGGCCCGCGATGGCGCCCGACGCCGCGGCGTGCGCGCCGACCGCGGCCTCCTTGTCCTCCTCCTCCGAGGAGTTCGTGGACCTGTTCATGACCATCTCGGTCGGCATGGCGGCGCTCGTCGTGCTCTTCCGCGTCTTCTTCACCGTCTTCCCCGTCTTCCCGGTCGCGCCGGCACCCGGGCCCGGGGCGGCCCCCCCCCCCGTCCCTGCGGGCGCCAAGCGCGCGGCCGGGGGGCCCGTCCCGCATGCCGCCAAGCGCGCGAGCGGCGTCAAGGAGCGGCTGGAGGGCGAGATCCGCGCGGCGCTGCCCCGGCGCTCGACGTACTACGCCCTCCCCTTCTTCGCCGACACGGTGGCCAACAAGCAGGAGTTCCTCGAGGGCCTCATGGAGCTGGGCGACGACCCGCTGGACGGCTGGCTGCTGGTCAAGAAGGGCGCGCGCCGCGGCAAGAACTGGAAGAAGCGCTACGTGGTGCTGGACGCCAACGGACGCGTCAAGTACTACCCGAACGCGGACGCCGCGCGCCGCAACGTCAACATCAAGGGCTCGCTGGCCGTGCACGCCGTCAAGCCCGCCGACCCCTTCGAGTTCGGCGCCAACACGCTCGAGGTGCGCGGCACGCTCGGCGGCACCTACTTCCTGCGCGCAGAGGACGAGATGGCCGCGCGCAAGTGGCTCTGCGTCATCACCAAGCGCGCCATCCAGAGCCGCGTGCCCGGCCGCATCGACAGCGTGCTCAGCGCGGCCATGGCCCCGCTCGCAGCCGCCGCGCAGCCCTCGAGCGACCACGACGCCGACGCGGGCGCCGGCGCGGACGACTCGGCGGCGGCCGCGTCCCCGACCGCCTCGGCCTCTGGCTCCTCGGCCGCCGGCTCGGCGCTCCCGACGCCGCGGCTCAAGTCGCACGAGCTCACCGCCGTCGTGGAGGACATGACGTACGCCCGCGACTCGTCGCTGCGCCAGTTCTACGTTGTGGTCAAGTTCAAGTCGGAGCTGCACGACCACTCGGCCACACCCGTCGGGCAGACCGTGCCTAAGCCGTGCGACAAGGCCGGCGGGCTCGTCGCCTGGCACGAGACGCTCGGCTGGCACTTCCAGGACCACCAGTGCGCCGACTGCCTCGAGTGCCGCGCGCTCGGCTCGACCTCGGGCGCCTTCTGCGGCCTGCCCGACATCATGGTGCTCCACGTGTACGAGATCCACCTGCGCTACCTGACGACCAAGATCGGCGAGGTCTCCATCTCGCTCAGAGAAATGTTTGGCTTCGTTGGCATGAAGGAGGTCACCATGGAGTGCTCGTGGCCCGTCACGTCCACCACGGACTCGATCCTCGGGAACCTCTCGCTCAAGCTGCAGTACACGGTCGACAGCGCCGGCGGCGGGGCCACCGTGCCGTTCCTCGTCACGTCGGAGGCCGAGCGCGAGCTCATCGGCGAGCACGACGTCCACACGGCCGTCAAGACGCCCATGGAGTTCTTCGAGCTCTTTTACGCCGACGGCAACACGGACAAGTGGTCCGAGTACTTCAAGGAGCGCGGGGACTCGGAGGTCGAGGTGGGCGACTGGGCCGAGTCGAAGGAGTTCGGCGGACAGGTGCGCGTCATGAGCGCGCGCTCGCTCACCAACGCCAGCATCGGCCCGGCGTCCACCATGACGACGACGACGGAGCACGTCTTCTTCGCCGACTCGGCCAGCGCCGACCCCGACAGGCTCGTGATCGAGAGCAAGGTGGCGCTCCACGACATCCCGTACGGCGACTGCTTCACGGTGGAGCGCTTCATCGTGGTCGACAAGCTCGCGCCGGGAGCCAGCAACTTGGTCGTCAAGGTCTACCTGGGCATCCCCTTCTCCAAGGGCTGCATGTTCAAGTCGAAGATCATCTCGGCGACCCGCGAGAGCGTCGCGCTGTCGGCCAAGCAGTGCTACGAGGCGCTGAACCGCACGATCGAGGGCGGCGCGGCGCCCACGACGCCGTTCCTAGTGTCGACCGAGGAGGAGCGGCAGGTGGTGGGCGAATACCCGATCCACGCGTCCGTCAAGGACGCCATGCACTTCTTCGACCTCTTCTACGCCAAGGACAGCGAGGCGCGGTGGGAGGGCGTGTTCAAGGAGAGCGGCGACGCGAACCACGCGTTCGGCGAGTGGGCCGACAGCGCCGAGTTCGGCGGTCAGGTGCGCGAGGTCAAGTACCGCGCCAAGTCCAACTCGAGCCTCGGCCCCGCCTACACGCTGGCGACGCAGCTGCAGCACGTGCCGTTCGGCGCCAAGCGCGAGCAGGCGGACCCGGACCGCCTCGTGCTGGAGCAGAAGCTGACGCTGCACGAGATCCCGTACGGCGACTGCTTCCACATCGAGACGGTGCACGTGGTGGACCGCGATCCGGACGGCAAGCTCGTGGCGCGCGTGTCGATCGGCATCCCCTTCTCCAAGAGCACCATGTTCCGGTCCAAGATCTTCTCGGCCACCAAGGAGGGCGTCGTCAAGTCGACGAAGCTCGTGTACGACAAGTTGAGCGAGGCGCTGGAGCAGGACCAGTCTGCGCCTCCAGGCGGCGCCTCCCCCGTCTCCAAGGCGCTCGTAAGCGGCGCGGGCCGACGCAGCAGCAGCAGCAGCGACGGCGGCCAATCGGCGCCGCACGGACGCTCCAGCGTCTCTGGGTCGGCGCCTGCCAGCGGCGCCAGCGCAGCGCGAAAGCCCGCGCTGGCGCCGCGGCGGCCGACGCTGATGCGGTACAACAGCACGCTGGACGGCAGCGTGGCGCTGGAGGAGATCTTCGAGAACCAGCGCGTGAGCATGTTCGGCAAGTGGGCGCCGAACCACCTGCTGCCGACGGACCGCCCGCGGTTCACGACCCGCGACGGCGACACGGAGCTGAGCTTCGAGCAGGTGACGGTGCCGCCGCACTGGGTCTGGACCACGCCGTGGCGCATCGACAAGAGCTACACGGACTGCGACGACGAGGGTTGGAGCTACGCGAGCGACTTCCCGCGCTTCAAGTCGCACCTGGCGCGCGGCAAGTCGAGCAAGCAGCGCATCGGCGCGTCCGTGCGCCGCCGCCGCTGGATCCGCATGATGGCGTACGTGCCGCTCGAGAGCGACGACGCGCGGCCCAGCAGCGGCGTCTAAGCCTGGGTGCGGTCGGTCTACATGGAGCCTCAACACGGATAAGTTAGCGCCAGCCGCTGCGGTGGCCTCGGTGCCTCGGGTCTTAGGATGGCTATCATTGGACGTCGTCGGACTGTTTGTCCGCCTCCCTCCGCTCTCCCTGCTCGCTCATTCCGCTTCCTCCCCTTCCGACCGCAAGCCACCAACCAGACCCAAGCGCGCCAGTAGCTGGCTGGCCATGAAGACCCTCGCCCGCGCCCTGCTCGCCCTGCTCGTGCTGCTCATGGTGGCCACGTCCATGGCGCCCGTTGCTGCGGCCGGCCCTCGCTCGCTGGTCGAGCGCCAGGGCGAGATCCGCGACCGCCTCATCCGCACGCAGGCCCTGCGCCAGGCCGCGTACGAGAAGCGAGAGTTCGACTTCTACAATCGGCGGCGCTGAGTGCTCGGCGCGGCGGACCTCCGTCGGAGCTTCAGCAACTAAGTCCTTACGTGAGAGTCTCGTGCTAAAATGAAGTCTGCACGCTAGCCGTGAACACTGACAAGCTTCACCATTCGAATTCTTCATCCTGATCACTTCCATCTTGGTGTGCCGCCTGCCAGACTTAAAAGGACAAGATCGAAAGCAATCGCTCCTACAACAGGCATCGAATCGCCATTATGGATACTTCCTCCGTCACGTAATGATCCGGGATAGTCATTATGCCAGGTCGAGAGTTTAAATAGTGGGTCAAAACCCGAATCGTATCTGACGGGGATTATTTAAAGGAGGAATGAAGTATACTATCAATATAAAAGATTACCATAATTAAAATAGAATCACACAGTTATTTAAAAAATACAAATAATTAATATTCGAAGGTGTTGCAGGATTTCGTTCTTGGCCACATCAGCACAGCTTGACACTTGGCACGAACTTTCTCGCGGCCATGCCGTTTCCGCCCGCTGTTGCACTTGCTAGTATCCCCACCTTGGCCCGGAAACAGTAGCTATGCCACAGATAAGACGTAGTCCGACCACGCCCCCACTTCTTCGCCGTCGCTGAGAGTGCGTCTTGGGGCAAAACATCGTTGATAGTCAGCTCCAAGAGCTCGTCGATGGTCATACGGCGCTCATGGCCAGTGAAGTTGGCCGTGAACGCATTGGCGGGCGTGCGGAAAGCTTGGAGTGGTCGTGGCGGAGTTCCTTGAAATGAGCGGGACAGATGCGGTGACTTCTTGCTTTGATCGCCATTGAACAAAAACGAATAAAGAAAAATTAAAAGCACCAGCCAATAGCTGACGTTCGTGGCTTTTCCTTGGTCCAATCAGACATCGAAAATACAAAAAATGAATTCGAAATGATTTTTTCGCAAGTTTTCCCATATCATTTCGGGACGGACAATTGCACCTTTATGAGACCCCAAAACCGCAACATTTGGAATTTAATTTTGATTTTTTCATTTCTAAAGATAT
>JAADXX010000474.1:0-22713 GCA_023338025.1 Phytopythium oedochilum | reverse complement strand
TGTCTGACGCATTGTCACTCGCGATCGTGATCGCCGCGAGGCACGGAGCAGCGCCTTGTGAATGTTCACGGCAGTTGTCGACGAGCATGAAGTCGACACCGACAGCTTGGGGGTTGCCAAATACCAGGCGACCATCATTGCTGGTCATATATCTGGTTAGTTCTGAAGCGGTCGAGATGCACATCGTCTGGCGCTGGACAGGAGCAGTCGAAGTCGTGCTGGCTGCAGCTTTTACTGCGCTAGTTTCGGTTTTGTTCACGACGGCGTGTGTCTGCTTGACAGGATTAGATGCCGGGACACTCGCCACAGCCTTGACGCACCGATCAGTCGTCAGCTTTGTCACATTCGCGAGTCGCTGTTTCCACTGACTGGCAGATATACACTCCGCGTTCACTGCTCTGAGAGGCTGCTTGAGCATCCGCAAGCTCTGGTAGATGATTGCCAAGAGCTGCGCGTTCTGCACCAGTCGCTGGTGGACGCTGGCTGAGAAGACATCGCCACACGACATGGTCTGACCATGCTGCTGACTGAATGAGCCTGCAGTGTTATAAGCGCGAGCAACCGCCGCAGTATTTGCAAGCTGCACGACGCTTGCGTCTCGCTGCTTTCCGTCCACCGCGTGCTGGAGCAGCAGCTGCAAGTCAACGCACTTGGTCGCCTGCGAGTCGTTTCCCTCGTCCAGAAGATGCTCATCAAAGTGCGAGTACCACGCAGCAGCAGCGCGCTGCACCGCAAACATCGCCTTGGCGACGTTGATGTCGGCGCACAGTCTCTCGAACGCCGTCGCGAGCCAGTCTTTGTCCAGGTTCTTGACCAGCAGCACCAGCGCGGTCTCCTTCGGCATATTGCTCGCGATCGCGATCGCAGCAAGGCACGGTCGCTTGCCGTGCTCTCGACAGGCATCCACGACCAGAAACTCGACGCCAACGGCCTGCGGTCGGTCGACGTAGAGCCGTTTGTTGTTGCCGCGCAGAAACCTTTCGAGCTCCGCAGTCGTGGCGATGCACTTGACTGGACGCTGAAGAGCAGCGACGACTGGCGCGGCCGCGGGCTTCACAGCTGCCTGCAGCTGGGGCTGCGCCGCTCGCGCCTGCGGCTGGGAGTTGGTCATCGGGGCTTGGCGTTGTCGGCAGCCGTGTTGCGTCCAAGGGAGATTGCGGAATGCCGGGAACCCGCGCGTCGTCGTCCATCTTCTTTGATGGTTTCTGATGACGCGAATAGGTCGTTCGTGACTCGAAATGGTCCAGCCATTTTGTCATTTAAATCAGTTATATGAGAATGGTGGATGTGCAGTGACTACTTAATTAGACGTGATAAGTGCAACTTTTCGCTATTTTTGGCCAATCGCGGCGTCAAAGAACGCTCACACACGACAACCACCACCACATCCACGTCGCTCGAGATCTCAAGCCAAACGCCACACTACAGACGGAGCAGTGACCACGGCCACCTCAGCCTCCACCAGTGCATGCTGCGACCACGCATCACCGCCATGTCCCCTATAGGATCTGCACGCCACGCGTGGTGGCGGTCCACCGCCGCGTCTCGACGTTCCGCAGCGGCCGGCCGTCCAGAAGGCAGTCGACCGCGGCCGCGGCGTCCCAGATGATTCGGAACACGCCCTGCGCTTGCCGGTCGAGCTCCACGATCGCGTCGAACATGGGCTTGGCCGCGCGCCGCACGCGCAGCTCCTCGTCCTCCTCGTCGGTGTCTTCCTGCACGATGCCACCCAAGAGTCCACAGAGACCTGGGTGCTGGAGGAGCGAGCCCAGGTCGCCAAGCACGCCTGAAACCAGGCGGACTCCTCGCTGGCGCACTTGAGACGCCGCCTCCACGTCCTCCTTACGGCTGATCTCGTCCACGACCATCGTCTCGACCGGGTGGTTCTGCACGCACTCGACCATCACGCTCGACTGGTCCGCCACGGTCGAGACCATCATGCGCCGTGCCCATCCGACCGACTCGTGCGGCACGATCCCTTCCCCGCCGATCTCGTTGTGCGTGTCCACGACGCACACGTTCTCCTGCGTCTCGGACAGGAGGCGCGCAATGTCTCGGAGCAGTGTCGTCTTGCCGGAGCGCGGGTGGCCTAGCAGCAGCACCGACTTGGCGCGGTGCTTCGAGCTCAGCAACAGATCTGTCAACCCGCTGGCCGCATGCAGACAAGCGCGACCCACTCGGACGGTCACACCGTACACCTCGCGGGTCTTGCTGCGCATGACGCACACGCGGTGCAGCTGGCCGTCGATGCCGGCGCGGTTGTCGCTGCCGATGGCGGCCGGGCCGCCCAGCAGCTCAAGAATACCGTCCACATCGCGCTTGGTCACCACGATGCGTTCCCCTTTGCTGCCCTTGAGTGGCACCCGCTGCCGCGTCCCGACACAGACGTACGGCACGCGACCGATGTCAAGCGAAATGTCTGTTACCACGTCGCGATACCTGTCGATGTTCGTGACGGCTTCGCTGTAGTCTTCGGGCAGCACGTCCAGCAGCACGTCCATGTCGCCCTCCAGCTTGGGTGTCGGCATCGGGAGCACGTCGTCGCTGCCGTCTGGATTGTCAGCAGCAAGCTCGTCCACATCGTCCACAGTGCGCGGGAGCAGCGTCTCGACCGTGCGTAGCTGGTAGTCGGCGCGCCGGTCGAACCAGAGACTGGCCGCTCCGTTGTCCCCGACCGCGTTCTCGCAGCGCGCGTGCGTCATGCGCGTCACCTGCGCGATGATCCGTTCCCACTCCGAATCGTCCGTCACTCTTGCGCTCTCGACGCCAATCGGGACAGGGAGGAGGCGCAACCGAGAGTAGATCCGCGCAAGGAACCTGGCGCTACCCGCGAGCCGCTTCTGCGCCTGGGTTGTGACGGCATCGCGATGACAGGACGAGAGACTGAACTGCTCGCCATCTCGCATCGCGCCAAGCTGATCCCGAGGGCGAGTCGCGAGCCCGCTGCTGTTGCTCGACAGCGCCAGCAGGTTGGAGATGGCGTCGGCCATCTTGGCGGCCGCGGCGATGTTGCTCACGCTCGCATCGCGTTGCTTGGGGTCCATCGCGTGCTCGAAGAGCAGCTGCAGGTCGACGCTGCTCTCTGCGGGCGTGTCGGCAAGCAGCCACTCGCCAAAGTGCGCGTACCAGGCGGCCGCGGGCCGGCGCAGCGCGTGCATGACCTTGACGACGCTCTTGTCGGTCCAGAGCCCGAGCAGCGCCTTCTTCAGCAGCTGCCGGTCGAGGCTCTGCACGAGCAGCACGAGCGCCAGGTCCTGCGCGCTGTCCCCCGTGACCGACACGGCGGCGAGGCACGGCCGCCCTTGATGCTCGGGGCACTTGTCCACGAGCAAAAAGTCGACGCCGACGATCTTCGGCCGACCGACCAGCAGCCGTCCGCCGTTGGCGTTCAGGAACGCCTGCAGCAGCGCCGTGGTCGCGATCAGCTGGATCTGCTGGTCCGCACCCGCCGCCGAGACCGACGGCGACGCACCGACGTACGTGGCCACAGCGGCGCTACTGTCGACGGAGAACGCGTGAGGCTGTCGCTGCTGCTGCTGCTGCTGCTGCTGCTGCTGTTGCGACTGCTGCGGCTGCTGCGGGTCGCTCACCTCGGCGTCCGTCGCCACGCCGTCGTGCCGCCGCTTGCCGAGCGCCGAGACCATGTCCGTGCGCTCCGTCTTGTCGGACGCGATGCCGTGCGCCTGGCGCAGGTGGCGCGCCGCGCGCGACGTGCGCCCGTGAGAGAGCGTGAACATGCTGTCGCGCGCGTTGCGGCAGGCCGCGTCCGCGAGGCAGACCCAGGCGACGTACGACCGGCCGTCCTCCTCGAAGGCCACGCGCACGCCCCAGTCGAAGATGAAGGACGTCTCAGAGCCCGTGCGCGGCCGCAGCTCGCAGTCGAGCGCCGGCTCGAACGCCTCGATGGCGCGCCGCACCTCCTCGGGCACGGCGACCGAGCTCATCGCGAACCAGGCGCGCGCTCGTGCAAAAGCTCTTGCCGCAGGAGCTCTCAGACGAGCAGCGGGACGAGGAGCTCGCGTAAAATAAGTCAGGAGTTTCTTTATAATATATTTTTTTAATAAAGAGTGCGAATACTGAACCCGAGTGAAATGTCTATACGTATAGTGGACCCCAAACTATACATTTCAATTGTGTTTTAGCAACATGCTCAAATCAATTTTGAATTGATATAATTGTATCGTCCGATTTGAGATTTGAGTTGATCAATTTCGAGACAGGCACTTCAAGCGCGTCAACTTGACGGTCAAGGTGTCGGCGTTCGTCTGTCTAATGGTTTGCTCAACGTATGCTGCAGCTACGCACCTTCATCCTGTTCCAGGACATGGAGCGCGCGGCGACAAAGGCAGCAGCGAAGAAGGACTCGCACCTTAGTCACCGAATCGTGAGGCCGTCTATAACTCAGCGGCCAAGGACCTTGCGGACGCCCCCAGCAACTCGTTAGCCAATACGGAGGCGGCCCCGAAGCTGTCCACGCTCACACCGCTGCTCTCAGGCGCACAACCCAAGCCGGCGACCTCGCCAAGTGCGAGGCGACGCTCGGCAAGACCGCGCGGTTCGCAATCCCGCCAATGACGGAGAGGCAGAGCGCGTCTCGAAGCTCTGCGCGGGCGAGAAGAACGCGGACGCGGACAAGCTCTTCGCGTATCTGTCGCAGTGCGTCCATGCCTTTCTCCAGCCGAGAGAGGTGGTGCGGGTCTCGCTCCAGTGATGGTTGGTTCTCCAGTTGCTCGCTCTCGAAGTCGCCCTGTTGCGGGTCTTTAGCGTCAACGATGGCACGTTCCTGGTCCGCGACCACCTCGCCGACCAGCTCGAGCGCGGCGACCACGTCAAGGAGCACGGCATCTCCAGCGCCAAGCAACCTGCAAACAGCTCCAGAACGTCGGGCGGGGACTCTGTCCGAGCTCACGACGCCATGTTGACTTGCGTTCACTATGTGTGGGACGGTGCCCCTTCGGTCCGTGGTGATCCACCACGCGTCGACTCGTGACGCTTGGCTTCACGCCCCTTCCAGCGGCTCCATTCGCGCTTCCGCCGCGCTCGCAGACAGCTCGCTCGAGAGGCAACCGACCCGGCGGCATGACGGAGAGCGAGGCGACGGAGCAGAGCTCGCTGCTGGCGGCTCGCGCGCACGGCGGGGGCGTCCAGGCGTCGCTGGACCGCGAGACCATACAGCAGCTGCTCGACGAGCTGCCCGTGATCGCGCGCTCGGCGAGCTACCCGCTGGCGAGTCCGAGCTACTGCGCGTCCGTCGTCGACCTGGCCGGCTACGAGCTCGACCTGGCCGGCTACGAGACGGACGCCAAGGCCGCTCTTGAGGACGACAGCGCGTCCCTCTGCCTGTCGCTCGCGGACCAGCAGCTGCTCGAGCCCGAGCCCGTGGCGAGCGACGAGCTGCACAAGACGCTCGCGCTCATGTACCCCATCATGCTCACGTACGTGCTCGAGTACATCCCCGGACTCGTCTGCATCGTGCTCGTCGGCCACTTGGACGCGAGCGACACGAAGCGGCTCGTCGACGCCGCCACGCTCTCCACCATGGTGCGGGTTCGCTCGCTCACTCACTCGCTCCCCTCGCCGATACAGCTAACCGGGGGTAGTGCTTGTGGCTTTGCACCAGTTCACCAACGTGTCGGCGCTCTCGGTCGGCTTCGGGCTGCTCACGGCGCTCGACACGCTGTGCGCGCAGGCGCATGGCGCCAACCGGCAGCGCCAGATCGGGCTCTACCTCCAGTGCGCCATGCTCGTGGTCGGCGCCTGCCTGCTCCCCATCTTCTTGCTCAACTGGCACAGCGGCTACCTGCTCGAGCTGGCAGGCCAGGACCCCGAGGTCGCGCGGCTCGCGGGCGAGTTCTCGCGCATCACGGTCTTCGGTGTGCCCTTCCTCTTCGTCTACGAGATGTGCCGCAAGCTGCTGCAGGCGCAGAACGTCGTCAAGCCGCTCGCGTACTTCGCGGTCGTCGGCAACCTCGTCAACATCGTCGGAGGCTACTTCCTCACGTATCACACGTCGCTGGGCTTTTACGGCGCCGCGCTCTCACGCACGCTCGGCTACATGGCGCTGCCGCTCTGTCTGTCCATCTACTTGGCCTCGAGCCGCGTGTACGAGGCGTGGTGGACCGGGTGGCAGCCGCGCGCCGCGCTCCAGTACGCGCGGCTGTTCCTCCGGCTCGGCGTCCCGGGCTTCCTCATGATGGGCATGGAGTGGTGGGCGTACGAGCTCATGGCCATCTTCGCGGGCAACCTCCGCGACGGCGTCGTCTCCGTCAGTGCCCACGCGGTGCTCATGAACGTCGCGTCGTCCAGCTACATGCTCTTCCTAGGCATCTCGGTGGCCGGCAACGTCCGCGTGGGCAACTGCCTCGGCGCCAACCTGCCCAAGAAGGCGCGGCTGATCGCCAAACTCACGCTCGGGATGGTCGCCGCGGGCTCGACGCTCGTGGGCGTCGGCATCTACTTGCTGCGGTTCGAGATCCCCAAGGTCGTCATCAACGACCCCGTGGCGATCTCCAGAGCCGCCGAGGCGCTGCAGGTCATGGCCGTCTACGTGGTCCTGGACGCGACCAACTGCGTCGTCCAGGGCATCTACCGAGGGGCCGGGTGGCAGCACCTCGCGGCGCGCAACAACGTGCTCGCGTACTACGGGCTCGGCCTGCCGCTCGGCGTGCTGCTCGCCTTCCGGTTCGCGTTCGGCATCGAGGGCCTCTGGGTCGGCTTCAGCACCGGCATGGTCACGACGCTCGGCGTCTGCTGCTCGATCCTGTACCAGACTGACTGGGAGCAGCTCGCCATCGACGCTCGCGCCCGCGTCGCCCATTGAGACCGCATGAGGCGTGAGCGACGTACGTAGATGCTTGGCTAGCAGTCGACATGAATTAGCAGCAATACCATGCTTGGACGAGCAGCAACACACATGCATAATCTTCATACGAGGTGTCTTGAACTGTTGGTTTGTCGTCTGGTGGTCGACCCAGTAGTGGCCGGGGCGCGTCGCTCAGTGGGCGACGCGCGCCTGGGCCTCGAGCGCCATCTCCTCCCAGCTCGAGTAGTACAGCTGCAGGCTGCAGACGATGAAGGACAGCGCGTGGCCGGAGCCAAAGCCGATCCAAAGCCCGATGACGCCGACGTTGAAGTAGAAGGACAGCAGCGCGGCGATCGGCAGCCCGAAGGCGTAGAAGGCCCAGATGTTGATCTTGGCGGCGCGGTTCTGCCACCCGGCGCCGCGGTAGATGCCCTGCAGCACGCAGTTGAGCGAGTCGATGATCTGGTACGGACCCATGACGAGCAGCGTGGTGGCTGCGTAGTCGATCGCGGCCGGGTCGTTCAGGATGATGGTCGGGATCTGGTGCCGGAAGAGCAGGATGAGCGCCGCGAAGAAGAAGGACAGCGAGAAGACCATGGCCTGCGTCATCTTGGCGATCAGCCGTGCCTTCTTCGGGTGGTTCGCGCCAAGGCAGTTGCCCACGCGGATGTTGCCAGACACGGAGATGCCCGTGTAGACCGTGTACACGGTGCCCGCGACGTTCATGAGCACAGCATGCGCACTCACGGCCATCACACCGTCCGGGAGGTTGCCGGCCATCGCCGCCAGGATCTCGTACGCCCACCACTCCATGCACATCATCGCTAGTGCCGGCAGTCCGAGGCGCAGGAACAGCGGCACGCGAGCCCACGCGAGGCGCAGGTTCCATCCAGGCCACCACTGCTTGTAGTTCCCCGTCACGATGAAGTACGGAATCATACACAGCGGGAGCACAATGTAGCCGATGGTGCGCGAGAGCGCGGCGCCGTGGAAGCCCAGCGACGTGTGGTACGTGAGGTAGTAGCCGCCGATGATGTTGACGAGGTTGCCGACGATGGCCATCACGAGCATCGGCCGCACGATATTCTGCGCCTGCAGCAGCTTGCGGCACATCTCGTAGACGAAGAGGAAGGGCGTGCCGAAGACCGTGATGCGCGAGAACTCGCCCGCGAGCCGCGCGACCTCGGGGTCCTGGCCCAGCAGCGCCAGGATTGTCCCCGAGTTCCAGTTGAGCAGGAAAATGGGCAGCAAGATCGTCCCCACCACGATCACGGCCGACTGCAGGTAGATGCCGATGTTCATGAGCTTCTGCGCGCCGTAGGCCTGCGCGCACAGCGTGTCGAGCGCCGAGGACAAGCCAAAGCCGATCGACAGCGCCGTGATGTTGGTGAACTGCATGGACACCAAGCCACAAGTTAGTCGCGCGCGCAGTGCACTACACGCTCCATACACCGCGTCGTACCATAGTGGAGAGCGTAGCGGCAGCGACGAACTGCGCCGTGTCCAGAGAGTCCATGTGTCCGACGAGCATGATGACGACGAGGCCCGGGAAGTACTCGAGCGTGAAGGTGATGACGACCGGGTAGATGAGCGCGAGCGACTTGCGCAGCTCATCCATGAGCACGGGCTCAGGCTCGAGCGCCTGCTCCTGCTGAGCTATCAGCAGCTCCTGCGCTGGCTCGCCGCGCGGCGTCTCGGCCGCCTCGTCGAAGTGGCGCGGCGTGCGCTTGACCACGTCGACCGACCCGGCGTAGCTCGGACTCGTCAGCGGGAACGAGTTGGTGCGCGTCACGATCGGCAGCTCGTCGTGCACGAACGAGTCGTCCGCGAGGTCCATCGGCGCCACGTCCACGTCGATGCGCGCGCTCAGCAGCGGCGACCGCTCCGCCTCGCGGTGGCCCGTCATTGGTGCGTCGCGTTACGGGAAGGCGAGGAAAGCGAGCGTAGCGCGGCTTGTAGGCGGCCTGGCGACTCGCAGAGTGGCTCGGTGGGTAGAGCGGGAGGTCGGGAAGACGGCCAGACAAGCAGGGACGCGCCGCGGTGCCGGTGGTTGGGAGGAAGCGACGCCTCAAGCGTGCCCGATGGCGCGTGGATGCACTCGCGCCGCGGTTCTCCCCCAAATTGGATGTCATCAAGCAGCCGTCGTTGCATTTCAACATCATGACTACCTAGTAGTCAAATGACTCTAATGCAAATGGTGAGGTTATCATGTCACTAAAATGAAAATCATCAGTCGAGTTCAAAAGACTTCATCCGATTTGTGAGGTTATCATGTCACGTTGAAGTGAGATCGAGATTCTTTCGCGCTCTTGGTCTCTGCCAACGCTAGGTACGCGCTGGGCGTCTAGTGGTCCACGCGCTCCTGGGCCTCGAGCGCGATGGCCTCCCAGCTCGAGTAGTACAGCCGCAGGCTGCAGATGGTGAAGGATAGCGTGTGGCCCATGCCGAAGCCGATCCAGAGGCCCATGACGCCCAGGTTGAAGTAGAAGGCCAGCAGCGAGGCGCTCGGCAGCGCGAGTCCGTAGAAGGCCCAGATGTTGATCTGCGCGGCGCGGTCCTGCCACCCAGTGCCGCGGTAGATGCCCTGCATGACCTTGTTGAGCGAGTCGATGATCTGGTACGGACCCATGACGAGCAGCGTGGTAGCTGCGTACTCGACGGCTTCCGGGTCGTTCAGGATGATGGTCGGGATCTGGTGCCGGAAGAGCAGGATGAGCGCTCCGAACAGGAACGACAGAGAGAAGACCATCCCGTGCATCATGCGCGCGATCATCGCCGCCTTCTTCGGGTGGTTCGCGCCAAGGCAGTTGCCCACGCGGATGTTGCCAGACACGGAGATGCCAGTGTAGATCGTCGAAGTCGTCGCGGCGACATTCATGAGCACAGCATGCGCACTCACGGCCATCACACCGTCCGGGAGGTTGCCGGCCATCACCGCCAGGATCTCGTACGCCCACCACTCCATGCACATCATCGCCAGCGCCGGCAGTCCGAGGCGCAGGAACAGCGGCACGCGGGCCCACGCGAGTTGGAACTTCCATCCAGGCCACCACTGCTTGTAGTTCCCCGACACGATGAAGTACGGAATCATACACAGCGGGAGCACAATGTAGCCGATGGTGCGCGAGAGCGCGGCGCCGTGGAAGCCCAGCGACGTGTGGTACGTGAGGTAGTAGCCGCCGATGATGTTGACGAGGTTGCCAATGATTGCGAGCACGAGCATCGGCCGCACGATATTCTGCGCCTGCAGCAGCTTGCGGCACATCTCGTAGATGAAGAGGAAGGGCGTGCCGAAGACCGTGATGCGCGAGAACTCGCCCGCGAGCCGCGAGACCTCGGGGTCCTGGCCCACCAACTCGAGGAATGTCCCCGTGTACCAGTTGAGCAGGAAGATCGCCGGCAGACACGCACCGACAACGATCACGGCCGACTGCAGGTAGATGCCGATGTTCATGAGCTTCTGCGCGCCGTAGGCCTGCGCGCACAGCGTGTCGAGCGCCGAGGACAAGCCAAAGCCGATCGACAGCGCCGAGATGTTGGTGAACTGTAGGGATCAAACGACGACGTGTTAGCTACCTACCGCTTCGTGACGCATGCGCCTAGCAAGATCGGGTACGCACCATGGTGGAGAGCGTGGCGGCAGCGACGAACTGCGCCGTGTCCGGAGAGTCCATGTGTCCGACGAGCATGATGACGACGAGGCCCGGGAAGTACTCGAGCGTGTAGGTGATGACGACCGGGTAGATGAGCGTGAGCGACTTGCGCAGCTCGTCCATGAGCACGGGCTCAGGCTCGAGCGCCTGCTCCTGCTGCGGCGTCAGCTTCGCGTGTCCGCGCTCCGCGTCGGCCGCCTCGTCGAAGTGGCGCGGCTTGACCACGTCCAGCGACCCGGCGTAGCTCGGACTCGTCAGCGGGAACGAGTTGGCGCCGGCGACGATCGGCAGCTCGTCGTGCACGAACGAGTCGTCCGCGAGGTCCATCGGCGCCACGCCCACGTCCACGCGCGCGCTCAGCAGCGGCGACCGCTCCGTCTCGCGGGTTCCCGTCATGGCTGGAGGAGGACGGACGGGGGAGCTCGAAGGCCGGGCGTGTGGCTGGCCGGGCAAGTCGCGAAGTGCGTTGACTGGAGGAGGAGGAGCCTGCCTTCTCCGAGGTGGGAAGGTCTCGTCCCGGAGTCGACCAGGGCGAGTCGTCCGCCCATGGAGAAGGGTGTGGCACGCGGACCGTGTGGCGCGGTTGCACTCGCGGCTGCCGCAGAGTGGTCCCACTTCTGTACAGTCGGGTCAACAGCGAGACGTCGTTGAACTTCGATCCAGGGCGACCAGGAAGTCAGAACAGGCGTCGTTGAAAAAGCGAAGGGCCACTGTGGCACTGGGACGAGGGAATACGACAATAGTGACAGTAATCCAGCGATGGATTGAGTGAGTCGGCAGTCGAATTTGGCGGAAGTTCAGCAAAAGCTCTTGCGGAGACCTGGTTGCTCTGGGACTCGACCACTGCCGCCCAAGTCCTCGCGGGTGCTCTGGCGTCCCTGCCGGCCATGGAACCGGCCACGCTCGAGCTGCGGCGGCGACGAAACCGCGAGTCCATGCAGCGCGCGCGGCGGCGAGAGCGAGAGGAGGTGGAGGCCATGCGTCGCGACATTCGCGTGCTGGAGAAGCAGTACCACGAGGCGTTGCGGCTGGCTGGCCAGGCGTTCCACGCCAGCGACAACCGCGCCGTCCCTCTTCCCGCCAGCGCGGTGGGGAAGCAAGGGGGCGAGACCAAGCTCTTCGCCGAGTACCAGCGGCTCGCGCGGACGTCCAAGGCGCTCCAGCAGGAGAACTTTCACCTCAACAAGCTGCTGGACCAGAAACACAAGGCGTATGAGCGCATGGAGCGCATCCTGGCCGACTACCATGAGCAGAAGACCCGCATCTCGGACGCCGACCAGCACATCTGCATGACTGAGACAGTCGACGGCGGCGCGGGGACCGCCTACGCGCCTGGGAAAAAGTTCTCGGGGATATCAGAGGCCGAGGCGGTGGCGTTCATCATGAAGTGCGTGCACGAGATCCGGCAGTTCGAGCTCTCGCGCACGGCTCCGGTGCCGCCCGTGAGCGAGAGCTTCGGCTGGACGCTTAAGCAGGCCGTGCTCCAGAAGACCAAGATCTTCTGGATGCTCTCCAAGCGCGTGGCGAACGTGTCGGCGCGCGCCGCCGCAGACAAGTCCTGGGTCGAGTACCAGTCCGTGGACGCGAACAACGTGGCCAGGCCCTTGCGCGTCGTGCGCTTCGAGACGCTGCAGACCGTCAACGACAATACACAGGTCGTGATGCGGGACCTCGTGCACCCACTGCATCCGGGCGTGGTCATACGCTCCTTGATGGTGCGGTTCCGCATGGAATCGGAGTCGGGGTTCGTCATTGGCCGCGCCAACATGTTCCCGTCGTCCGACGACGACCGAGAGGGCAGCCGCGTCATCCACAGCGACCCGGTGGTCGTCCGGAGAGCAGACATGTCGACGTGGCTCGAATTCGAGCCGCTGGACCCGGCTCACCCGGACCAGCCGGGGTGCGTCGTCAAGTTCGCGGGGTACTCGGACTACGGCACGACGTTCGATCTGTCGGACCGGCTCGTGTCCATCCTCCTGGCCACGCTGCACGTCGAGAGCCGCATCCTCGGCGCGCTCCCTCTGCTCGTTGGGTAGGGCGGGTAGGCTAACAGGAGAGCGCGTGAGCTTCAGTCGAACTCGTTACGATTGCACAGTCTCGGCGGCAAGACGCGGAGGGGAACCAATTCATAGACGGGAAAGTGGGCTGCCAAGAGAATAAGACGGGTATGATACGTTCGTGACGCACAAGTGATCGCGATACAAAACTTGGATCAGCATGCATTCCGATTGGACTTGTGCACCAGATGCTGAGCCGAGACATCATTTAGTATAGTATTTAGTAAGGGATTGCCGGACGCTCGACCATCATTCGCAGGTTTCTGCGCCAAAATCGACTAATGCACGCGCTTTTTCCGCCAATAGGAACTGCTGCAGATCCCCTACTCGCGCCAAAGGTGACGCGCCGTTTTTTTGTCCGAATTTCTACCAGTCAGCATGCGTCTACATGGCGCATAGGTCGAAGCGACAGGGAGAAGAAGGGCTAGGGTGCGATGGGCTTGCCCTCCACTATATAAGTGGGTTTCCCCACTTGCTCATCTATACAAGTAGATTGTCGAGTCTTGTTCTTTCACAAGAGATACATGTACTGACAGAAAACATGATCGTGAGCTTATCCACTTGATTAGTTTAGCTCCCTTGTAATCATCTACGGTACACCACCGCCCTCCCTTTCAGTCTCTCGGTCAGTGTGGAACACAGCAGCCGTCGGCCAAAGCGACCGTCTGTCAGTCAGTAAACCAACTACTAGAGAAACGCTTCCCCGCCCGACATGGGGCTCGTCGAGGAGCTGCTGCTCCTCACGGGCGACTACGCGACCGACGAGCTGCTCGAGCGCGGCGAGTGGCCCTCCGAGGCGGACGACTGCATGACGTCGGCCTGGGCCGCGGCCCCGAGCGGCGGCGGCGCGTCCGCGTCCCCCTGGTGGGCGCTCGCGGCGGACGAGGAGAACGTGGCCGTGGCCGCGCTGGCCGGGCCGCTGGACGCCAAGGACGACGCCAAGGACGACGCCAAGGACGGCGTCAAGGAGGAGCGCGAGGACGCGGACGCGCTGCTGACGGACAAGGCGCTGGGCCTGGGCGAGAACGCCATGTCGCCCGTCCCGGCCGGGGCCAAGCAGTCGCTCGGCTCGCGCGGCGTCAAGGGCGCCTTCTCCATGCTGCTCTCGGACGACTCGGGCAGCGAGTCGAGCGCGCGCACGGCCTCGGCGAGCTCGACCAGCGCCGCGAGCTCGAGCAGCGTCGCGAGCTCGAGCCCGGCCGTCAAGGCGGAGACCCCCAAGCCGGCGGGCAAGAAGCCGCGGAGACGCGCGGGCAGCGTCGGCGCGTCGGCGAGCGGCAAGCCGCCGACGCCGGGCGAGCTCGCGTGGGACGAGAGGCACCTGACGCCGCTCGAGATCCGGCGCAAGCGCAACCGCGAGTCCATGCAGCGCGCGCGCCGGCGCCAGCGCGACGACGTCGAGCAGATGAAGGAGACGCTGTTGCAGCTGGAGCAGCGCTACCAGGAGCTGAGCGAGGCCGCGCTCGCGCGCCGCGCGGCCCCCGCGACCGCGTCGACGTCGCTCGAGGCCGACTACTACGCGCTGGCGGACCTGTCGCACGTGCTCAAGGAGGAGAAGTTCCTGCTGGAGCAGATGCTGACGGACAAGCACAAGTCGTACCGGCGGTTCGAGCAGGTTATGGTGGACCGCCGGCAGGAGCTCGAGCTGCCGTGCCCGACCACCACGTCGCCCACGTCGCTCTTCTCGGACTTTGAGTTCTCGCCGCTGACGGAGACGCAGGTGAACGCGCACATCCGCAGCTGCTACCAGCACATCCGGCTCGTGGACGAGACGGCCAAGCCGTTCACGGCGCGCCAGTTCGCCGAGATCGAGGACTCGGCCGGCAAGCCGGCGCGGCGCCACAGCACGGACGGGTCCTCCTCCTCCTCCTCCTCCTCCTCGCCCATGGGCATGTTCGGCGACGGCATGGAGCCGGGCTGCCCGATCCCTCCGTCCGCCACGTTCGGCTGGAAGGTCAAGTGCGAGTCGACGCCCTCGGGCGACTTCTTCGTAAGCTTCTCCAAGTTTTTCCGCGCCGTGACGGCCCAGGAAGCCATGCTGAACGCGTGGCAGCGCTACGCGAGCCCGCAGTCGTCGCCCTTCCGCCGCGTCGTGCGCCACGAGGTGCTGCAGGTCGTCAACGACAGCGCGTACATCGCCGGCGTCGACATCGAGCACCCGGTCGTGCCCGACAAGTGCATGCGCGCGTACAACCTCTTCTTCCGCATGCAGACGGACAAGGGCTTCGTCATCGGCCGCTACACGGTCAACCCGTCGCACGACGTGCGCGCGGCACTCGAGCGCGACTCGCCCTTCGAGTTCGTCGACAGCTGCAACTGGGTTGAGTTCACGGCGCAGCACGACGACGAGACGGGCGACGAGGGCGTCAACGTCAAGTTCATCGCCTCGACCGAGTACAACACGCAGGAGGACATGTACGTGCGGCTCGTCAACTCGATCGCGCGCACCATGAACTGGGAGCACGCCGTCATGCCCAGCCCGCTCACTTTGCTGCCGTCATGATAGCATGGGCGTCTTCGGCGCAAAAGCTCGCTCGCTTGCTTGCTCGCTGTGCATCATCATCATCATCATGTCTAATGCTATGGATGGAGTATTTGTGTGCGAGGCTCGTGTCGTCAACGTGTTCGTTCGCGTGCGTACGTGCGTGTGGTCACGAGGCAAAGGCGAACATGGGCCCGATGTTGGCGCTCTCCCAGCGCAGCAGCCCCATGACGACGTCGGCCGCCGCGCGGTGATGGAAGGCCGCGTTCTTGACGTTGGTGCGGCCGGCAATGCGCGCGATGCAGTACTCGCGGCCGTGCGCGGCCGGCACGGCCTCGAACTCGGTCCAGATGCACAGGTCGGCGGCCCAGACGCCTTGTGCCGGGTCCTCTTCTTCCTCCTCCTCTTCGTCCTCCTTGTCTTGGCCAGTCTGCTTGCCGTCTTCGCTGCTGCTGCTACTGTTGCCACCGACCGCGACGGTCGGAGCGACGCTCGCGAGGCCGATAGCAAAGCCCGTGGGCGTCTTGAGCCGGAAGCGCAGGTAGGTGGAGACAACCGGCTTGGTCGAGGAAGAGCCTGACGGGTAGAGCATGTCGCTGTCCGGGCACAGCCAGCGCCGGAAGACGTACGTGTCGTCGTTCACGTGCTGCACGATGCGCAAGGTCTGTCGCGCGAGCTCGTCGGCGCTGCGGTAGCTGTGCATGCCGCGCTCCGTCTCCCACATGTGCTGCATGGCGTCCAGCGCCGCCACCTGCGGGAACGGCTTGTCGAACGCGAACATGAGCCAGCGCGCGTGCGCGCGCAGCCGCACGCGCCAGCCGAAGAACGGCGCGCGCTCGCAGGCCGCCGCCTGCCGCGTCAGCAGCTCGCGGATCGCTGCCGCCTGCGAGAACGCGCCGCGCATGCGCGCCAGCACGTACTCGCTCGACAGCGGCGTGAACGCGTCGCCCAGCTCCTGCTCGTCCTTGTCCTTGTCGACGCGTGGGCCGGCATCGCGGAGCGAGTCGTCCGCCGGCTCCGGGGTGTCCTCGGACGCCAGGCAGTCCGTGTAGACGCGCTCGAGCGTCTCCTGCAGCTTGAACTTGTCGTCCAGCGCGTGCCGCAGCCGGAAGTTCTCGTCCTTGAGCCGCGACGCGGTCTCCATGAGCTGCGCGTACTGCCGCGTCACCTGCCGCTCGAGCTCGCCGCTCCTAGCGGCCGAGGCCGAGACGCTCGCGGACGAGGCTATCGTGTCGCGGTAGCGCGCCTCCAGCCGCTCGACCGTCGCGCGCAGCTTGTCCATGGCCTCGCGCTCCTTGCGCCGCACCAGCCGCATCTGGTCGCGGTTGCGGCGCTTGCGGCGCGACTTCGGAGACAGCAGCGCGTACGGCACGTCCTCGCGCGCGTCGCTCGGCGCGCGGCCCGCCCCGCGCTTCTTAGGAGGCGTCTCGGCCAGCGCCGGCCGCACCGCCGTTGGGTCCGAGAGGTCCGAGAGCGGCGGCGCGTCGGCGGCTCCTGGTGCTCCGTCGTCCAGCGACAGAACCCACGAGCGCATCCACTCGGCGTCCGCGTCCGCAAGCTCCGGGAGGGAGCCATCTGCAGCCTGCGCCGTGGTGTTAGCGCCCTCGGCGAGCGAGGACGTGCCGCCGCCGCCGCCGCCGCCGCCGCCGCCGCCGCCGATCGGCGGCGCGTTCTTCATTTTCCAGTCGAGGAGGTATTGAAACAATGGACTGACCCACTCGGCTGATTCAGGAGCGTCAAGCTAGGTCTAGGTTTATGACCAATCAAAACCAGCCAAACTAGGTGAGAGTGATGGTGTACGCCGAACGAATGATGATGGCTTTCTGGTATCCAGTAACACTACACAGTACATTACTCCAGTTCTTGCGCATGCACATCTACCTCGCCCGTTCATCGTCGGTCTGTTCCTCGCGTGCACACGCTCCCTCACACCCGCTGCGCTTCCCCAGTCCGGCCGAGCGGGCCGCTCAATGTCCTCCCTCTGCTCTTGACGCCACGCTACCGGCTCTCCACAACACACACACGCACGCACGCACACTCCTTCGCGTTTGGCCGACGCGCGTTCTTATAACCCACGAGGATGGCTGGCGGTCACTCGTCGGCCGCGCCGGTCGCGATAAACAGCGGCGTGCCGACGTTGATGGTCTCCCAGCGCAGCAGGCCCATGATGGTCTCGAGCACGTTGATCCGCACGCTGTCGGGGTCCCCGACGCTCGTCTTGCCGGCCATGTGCACGAGGCAGTGCTCGCCGCCGCCGTCCGCGTCGGCCACGGGCGTGAAGTGGCACCACATGCTGGCGTTGTTGGCCCAGATCTTCTTCCTGGCCGCGTCGTGCACGTCGTCGTGCGCGTCGTCGCCGTCGCCGTGGCGCACGCTCTGCGTCACGACCGAGTAGCTGCCGTCGGCCTCGAACAGCCGGAAGCGCAGCAGCAGCATGCGCACGACCTCGCCCTCGTGCTCCGGGTCCTGCTTCTCGCGCGCGATGAGGAACGTGTCGTCGTTGACCTTCTGCACCATGCGGAAGCGCTGCGTGGCGGCCTCGGACGCGCTGCGGTACGTGGCGAAGCGCAGCTCGTTGGCCCAGTTGCGCGCCATCATGTCGTGCGCCGCGCGGCTGCGGAAGACCTTCTGGAACGAGAAGAACAGCTCCTGGCCCGCCAACCGGTGCAGCGTCGTCCAGCCGAACAGGTCGGCGGGCTTGCAGCCGGCGAAGCCCAGCCGGTCGACGGCGCGCCGGTCCGCGCGCGACTCGAGGATCAGCCGCATTGCGCGCTCCTCCGTGAAGAACACGCGCAGCTGCGAGTCGTCCATCGTCTCGCGGTAGATGTTGCGGAACGTCTCGGCCTGTCGCGCCTGCTCGCGCTGTCCGCCCGACGCCACCGCGTTAGTTTATAGCGCACTGTCCGCGAGCGAGCCGCCGACCTAGGGATGAACGCACCGTGAGCTCGCGCAGCAGGCCCTCCATGCGGTCCTCGCGCTTGATCCGCTCGTCGACCTGCTCCTGGAAGCGCAGGTTCTGCTCCACCAGTGCCTTGGCCTGCGCGCGCGCGTCCTCAAGCTGCGCGCGCAGCCGCAGCACGCGTTCGCTGGCCTCGGCGACGCCCGAGAAGCGCGCCACCTGCTCGTTCAGGCGCGCCAGCAGCTCGTTGTGCCTCGCCTCGAGCGCGCGCGCCTGCTCGCGCAGCGCGTCCATGTGGTCCTTGCTGCGCTGCCGCGCGCGCTGCATGGCCTCGCGGTTGCGCTTGCGGCGCTGGGCCAGCCGCCGCTCCTCCTGGAGCGCCAGCGCGTCGTCGTCGCCGCGCCGCGGCTTGACGGGCGGCGAGATGGACCCGGCCGCGCGCTCCAGCTCGCCGCCGGCCTCGGCCTCGTCGTCCGGCGGCAGCGCCGCCAGCACCTGCTCCGCGTACGCGCAGTCGGCGGCCGCGGGCGCGCCGCTCGACGCCGTCGAGGCCGTCGCCATCGCCGTGAACCGACCGACTGCCGCCGCCCCGAACTAGACTTGGCGGTTGTATGGCACCGAGGGGCACAGTTTCGCACGGTTTTGGGCGAGAACGTGTGGATAGGCGCACCTGGGTTTATGCTCATTTCGATCGATGTTATACGAATAGTACTTGTTGGATGACCTCGCTTTACGGACATGTGGATGAAGTTCTCATTCACTTGAGGTGCATAACGTTGAAGCCACATCTGTGGCGAGTCACTAATTTGCAAGGGACCTCTGTTAAGCTACTATACTGTAATCTTAAACCCTATACAGTGGAGTAGACAGTATGTGAACTCCCTCTACAGTGCCACCTAAGCGAGGATGCGTTTTTCCGCTGGCGTTTGGTTGGACAAATTCTTGTCTCACGGCGCATGCGATGACGCTCGCTCAAATTTTAGCCAATTGGAGACGGCAAACCCGCTGGTGTTTGTCTTGAAATTTGTAGGATAATATTTCACATATTGTTGATAACCGACGTGTCCACGGAAGTCAGCCCTCGATCGATCGCTTTCAAGAGGATATCACTGTCTCAAATATCACGAATGCCGACACAATCGAGCAACTTCGACTGTTCGACGCGCGAGTGTACCGTACGACCCGTCGACACGGCGGCAGGCAGGCGGGCGGTGGTATGGTTCGTCTTCTCTCTTGCGAATTGTATGCTGGCGGTCAATCACCGGTCGCTCGCGAGGAGGAGCGAGGGATCACTCTTGGGTCCCTTCGTGTTCGCTGATCTGTCAGTTTGTATTGGGTTCCCCTTTTCGCCCTCGAACGTGGGGTTGCCAAGGCAGCCAATCACGCACTCGCGCGTTCTCTCTTGTGCTCAGTATGAGGCAGTGAGGGGGAAATCACGTGAGGGAGCGTTCGCACCCAGGAGCGGCGACGTCTTCGCTCTCGACGACAAGTATATCGTTCAGGAGAGATGACGCGTCCATAGAGAACAGCCCCCCTCCCCACGCGTCCGATCCGAGCCCGTCGAAGTGTGGCGAACCGATCTCCCCATTCCTCTTTTCTTCCAGTTCGGAGTAAGAAGCCCCCCCTCCCCACCCCCCAACTCTCAAGATGGCTGACGAAGACGTCCAGGCTCTCGTTGTCGACAACGGCTCGGGCATGTGCAAGGCCGGTTTCGCCGGCGACGACGCCCCGCGTGCGGTGTTCCCGTCGATCGTCGGTCGCCCGAAGCACCTGGGCATCATGGTCGGCATGGACCAGAAGGACGCCTACGTCGGTGACGAGGCCCAGTCGAAGCGTGGTGTGCTGACGCTGAAGTACCCGATCGAGCACGGCATCGTGACGAACTGGGACGACATGGAGAAGATCTGGCACCACACGTTCTACAACGAGCTGCGCGTGGCGCCGGAGGAGCACCCGGTGCTGCTGACGGAGGCCCCGCTGAACCCGAAGGCCAACCGCGAGCGCATGACGCAGATCATGTTCGAGACGTTCAACGTGCCGGCCATGTACGTCAACATCCAGGCCGTGCTGTCGCTGTACGCCTCGGGCCGCACGACGGGTTGCGTGCTCGACTCGGGCGACGGTGTCTCGCACACGGTGCCCATCTACGAGGGCTACGCGCTCCCGCACGCCATCGTGCGCCTGGACCTGGCTGGCCGCGACCTGACGGACTACATGATGAAGATCCTGACGGAGCGTGGTTACTCGTTCACGACGACGGCCGAGCGCGAAATTGTGCGCGACATCAAGGAGAAGCTGACGTACATCGCCCTGGACTTCGACCAGGAGATGAAGACGGCCGCCGAGTCGTCGGGCCTCGAGAAGTCGTACGAGCTGCCGGACGGCAACGTGATTGTCATTGGCAACGAGCGCTTCCGTACCCCGGAGGTGCTGTTCCAGCCGTCGCTGATCGGTAAGGAAGCGTCGGGCATCCACGACTGCACGTTCCAGACGATCATGAAGTGCGACGTCGACATCCGTAAGGACCTCTACTGCAACATCGTGCTTTCGGGCGGTACCACCATGTACCCGGGCATCGGCGAGCGCATGACGAAGGAGCTTACGGCTCTGGCCCCGTCGACCATGAAGATCAAGGTGGTCGCGCCGCCTGAGCGCAAGTACTCGGTGTGGATCGGTGGCTCGATCCTCTCGTCGCTGTCGACGTTCCAGCAGATGTGGATCTCGAAGGCCGAGTACGACGAGTCGGGACCCTCGATCGTGCACCGCAAGTGCTTCTAAGTTAGTGTGTCGTGGCTCGCCGCCCCTTCGAGGGGGACGGACGGCCGAGCCGAGAAAATGATGCACCACGCCTCGCAACTGGTATAGAAAGGAGGAGGACGGGGCGGTGCGCGACGGAGGGAGGCTCACGGGCGGCGGCGGCTGCTCTCTGCGGTCTGCGTCTTGAGGCTTGAGTGCTTCGACGCATCTGCGGAGGGCGGCGCGCCGCTCGCTTCCTCGGTCGCGACCATCTCCTGTCGCTCGTTTTCCCCGCGTTGTCCTTTAAATTTTCTTCAATAAAGAAGACCACCACTTCTTTTGTACTCGAGTGTCTTCTTGGTCGTTGAATAGCCCCATTACGCCCTCGAACAAGACGTCACTAAGAAAACCTCATGCTGATACACAAGGATCATCGTCAGTCAGTATGGACAACAACAATAGGGACTGACTGATATGTTGTTACATGGCGGCGGCGCCGTACAGGAACTGGCGCATGGTGGCGACCATCGAGTCGAGGCCGCGCATGTGGTTGGCGTGCAGGCGCTCGAGCTCGTCCGTGCGCAGCGGCCGGCGGCCGTCGCCCTCGAGCTCGCGCGCCGCGTGCAGCTTGAGGAACTGCCACTTGATCATGACCACGACCGGCCCGCCCTCCTCCTCGCCACAATCGCCACCGCCACCGCCATCGCTGTCCGGCACGGCCGCGAGGCGGATGAGCGTCGAAATGTCCTTGCGCACGCGCTCGCGCGGCGAGTACGGGAAGCGCTCGTCCTCGTCGACAAAGTCGCCGGCGATGAACACGAGCTCGCCGGGTCCCGACGTGGGCCTGCGCTCCGGCTGGTCGACGAACAGTACCGAGCTCTTCTCGACGACCTCGCCGCGCGGCATGGAGATCTGCAGCCGGTGGTGCAGCACGCCGGGGTCCTGCACGCTGCCCTCGTCGTCCTCGCGCACCGTCGTGTTGCCTGTCTGCTCCGACAGACTGATCTCCAGGTGGATGAAGTAGAAGAGCAGCGCGTCCACCACGCGCTGCGCGCTGCCGACGCCCCGGAACGGCACCATCTCGAGCCGCTCGCCGCACGCGTCGCCGCCCGCCGTCGTCCACGTGCTCTGGTCCATGAAGCTCGACACGGACGCACCGCTCACCGACAGGTGGCGCGTGCGCGCCGCCAGGAACTGCCGCGCCTCCTTGAGCTTCCGCCCGCGCAGCGACTGCATGAGCGACCGGCGAGCGGCCCAGTCGTACGGCAGGCGGATGAACGAGTGCAGCGGGCTCGCTTGCGTCCCGCGCGCGTGCTGCGACAGCACCGAGCGCGCGGCCGCCAGGTGCTCGCGCGCCTTGCCCGCCGCCTCGCTCAGAGCCGAGAAGGCGCTCAGCGCGTCCGCCACGCCAGTGATGCCCGCGGCGTCGCGCAGCTGCTTGGCGCGCGCCGTCAGCTCGCGCACCTCGCGCTCCAGTGCCTCCTTCTCCTCGCGCCTCAATATGTAGCTGGGCTTTTGGTTCCTCGACCGCCGCCGCTTCTTGACGGATGGCTTCTCGGACGCAGGAGAGCCCCCGGCGTCCGAGGACGTCGCGGCGTCCGCGCTTCCATCACCGATCGTTAGCGACCGCTTCTCTCCGTTCTCGGCGGCGGTGTCGTCCTCCTCGGTGCCGCTCTCCCTGTCCGCGTCTTCAACCGGGATCGAGCCCGCAGTGACCGTGTGGAAGAAGGACGCGACCACCGGGTGCCCGTGCACGAGCTGCATGCCAAGCGGTCCGTTGGTAATCACACCCATCGCGATTTCGGCCTGGACCTCTTTTAAAGTGACTGCTGATTTGCTTTTAGACTTGACGAAGTAATATCATCTCGAGCCGTCTTCGATCCGTCTTCGATCCGTCTTCGAGCCGTCTTCGAGCCATTGGCGAGCCGACTACGAGCCGTGTTCGAGCCGTCTACGAGCATTTGGTGAGCCGTCTTCGAGCATTTGGCGAGCCATTGACGAGCCCGTCTCGTCGACGTTCGCGTCCACGTCGATGCCAGTCGAATCGATCCCGTGGCCCGCGTCGAGGTCGGTCTTGTCGCGAT